>JAANYP010004211.1:0-12503 GCA_020465985.1 Centrapalus pauciflorus
AAAAATGCTGCTTGTCGTATGGGTAAAGGGAAATCTATAGGGCTTGCTTCTTGCTCCTCAGTGCCCAATTGCATAATTTGCCTTAACATATTTGCCGAAAACGCAATTGGTTGACCACCTACTCTTGTTGGCAGCACAGTAGGGGTAACCGAGCAGTCCACCTGAAGGTGCTCCCAAAATTGCCTCACATAGGTCAAAGTGATTTGTAGATTATGTGTGAGTGCATATGAAACGCGGGACTGCGTCAGGAATTCAATCATCTGACGATAAGGCTAAGCTTCTGGTAATTGGAGATCCACGGCCATGACCATATTATGCTTATTATAGAATGCACGATCACCCATATCTGCACACAAAATCACCAAACAAAATTAGAAATTAAAATTAAAACAAAATGGAATTTGTTATATTCGAATTTGCATAACTTCGAACTTGAATAAGTTCGAAGTCCAACACATTCGAACTTAGACAAATTCGAGATTATTTAAATGCATTCGAACTTAAATAAATTCGAGGCATCCATTCGAACTTGACTGACTTCGAACTTATAGATATTTCAACAAGTTCGAACTTTCTGACAAGTTCGAACCTGAAGAACAAATTCGAAGTCAGTCATTTTCGACTTAAAAACCATGATTTTGACCCCATTTGATTTAATCAACCGTATAATCTAGTCCTATTGGGTTCTAATCGAGGTTATATATCATTTATTTGAAGTTTTATCATTTAAAACTTGTGATTTTTAAATCACCTAGTTTCAAATAACATAAATATCAAATATGGTCGATTTTTGCCACAATAATGTCCTAAACTACACTACTTAGTATTATGATGATCACTATACCCTAGTATACGTGTATGTTCGAGAAATAGTGGGAAAACTTCGAGGAATAGGACGGAAATTCGAAAAGTGGTAAGTTCAAAACAAGTTCGAGATCGCCGGACACAAGTTCGAGAAGTTAAAATTCGAAGTTAGGTGCATTAAATGAAGTACTGTTGACCTATTTATATCAACTACCTTCGAACTTAGCATAAGTTCGAACTTCCAGCAAGTTCGAAGGTAACTTCGAATTTGTATGGATTTTGAACTTAACTGAAAATTTTGAAAATTCTTGAATAAAATCCAACTTTTTAATGTAACGGAAATTTTTTTTCAATTTTGCAAAATCATTCACACTAAGCAACAAATTTTCACGCAAAATTTTGTTTCTTCAACCAAAAAATGCATCCCTGTAACTTTGACCTTTATCCTACTTAAGATAAAATAAAATAAAATAAAGTAAAATAGAATGAAATAAAATGAAATAAACTAAAATGAAATATAATAAAATTAAAATTAGAACTACTCAAAAGTACTTTAAAAATTACGACCTATACTAACAGAAATTTTTTTAGAGAAAGTCAAAGAAGGTTCAATCAGATAGCGGTGTCAAACGCCGTTTCAGTATTTCACTTTCACACTTAAGAATTTTTTTTTGGTTGTTTGTCGTGATATACATTCCAAGTCGATTGTCGGTATAATTTTCCCTTTAAACATTTAACACTTTGGAATTCTCTTGGCCTTTTATTTATCAAGAAACTACCTTACGTGTCCCATACTTAGATATACTTCTATGATCAAGGCGAACACACAATGATTATAACTTTTCAGTACTGCAAATTTTCTTTAAAAGGCAAACGTCGGACACAGTTCTGTATTTACATACAATAGAGTGTCTTAGTTTGTCTTAGAGTTCCTTTTAAGTTAACAAGACAGCGGTGACAGGTCTGTACTTACGTACAATAAAGCGACTTATCTTGCTAACTTGAGTCAAAACAAAGGTGACAGGTCTGTACTTACGTACAACAAAGCGACTTGTATTGACTCCCTCTTCTTTTCAAAAATTTTTCTTTTCTTTGCTTTAAGATGGATTTTAATGTTGCTATACATCCCCTAGAAAATTTGCATACCTCATTTAGAATCATTGTCTGTATGTCTCTAACATAGAAAGTAAGACCATTTGGTCATACATCTAAGTTAGTTACACATATGACTTTTTGTTGATTATTTTATTAGCTGTTAGGATTTCCTTTGTGTATTATGCCTACCAACACATCAAACAAGAAATTATATATCACTTAGAATTTAAGGTGGATTATGTGTGAAAGCTTAACACTTAGAGTTTGTTTAGACTGTGCTAAATTTCGTCACTTTGAACCTATGATTCTAAGACTTAACCCATTTTTCGACATTCTCTTCTTTTTTTTTTTAAATTTTTATGATTTTCTCCTTTTTTTCTTTTGTTTTTCATTTTTAAGATTAGCAAAAAACTAACCTAGTAACTTACTATAAAAGGATAGAAAAACTACTAAACTACTAACTTACTTTAAAAAGAAAGAAAATTTACTAAACTACTAACTTAGATAAGAAGAAATGAAAAAGTACTAAGGTCAAGTTACTCTGGATTACGCATACCATTTAGTTGAACTAACAACTCAAAGCGTGACTTATCAAAAGCTTTAGTGAATAAATCTGCATTATTATCTTCCGTTGCCACTTTTACAAGTTTTATTAAATTCTTTTCAGCATAATCACGTATGAAATGATGTCTTATGTCTATGTGCTTTGTTTTACTGTGTTTAACTGGATTATTAGTTATAGCAATTGTAGACTGATTATCTATCCTAATGGGAGTATGAGTGTAAGTCAAACCATAGTCCCGCAATTGTTGTTGTATCCACAAAACCTGTGAACAACAACTACCAGCAGCTACATATTCAGCCTCGCACGTTGACACGGCTACCGAAGTATGTTTCTTGCATTGTCAGGATACGAGTCTCCCTCCAAGGAACAGACAACCTCCAGTTGTTGATTTGCGGTTCAAGCTGCATCTACCATAATCAGAATCCGTGTATGCTTCCAATTCCAGATCACCATCAGCGTGATACCAAAGTCCCAGCTTCGGTTTTGACTTGAGGTATCTCAGAATCCGCTTCACAGCTTTGATATGCATTTCTTTCGGATTAGCTTGGAACCTAGCACAAATACACACAACAAACATAATGTCAAGTCTAGAAGCAGTTAAATACATGAGTGACCCGATCATGGCCCGATATATAGTCGGATCCACATCAGTATCACTTTCTGTACTCGGTCCGAGATTGTGTTTCACTTGAATCGGAGTACTAAAGTGAGCAGTCACCTTAGTTCCTTCCATCCCGAAGCGCTCCAGAATGTCGTAGACATACTTCGTCTGATGGATAAACATGCCTTCCTTCCTTTGTTCAACTTGCAAACCCAGAAAGAAGTTTAACTCTCCAATAGCACTCATCTCAAACTTTGACTTCATGACTTTTTCGAAGTCTTTGCACATCTGTTCGTTTGACGACCCGAAAATAATGTCATCCATGTACACTTGTACCAATATAAAATCTTCTCCCTTTCGCTTCACGAACAATGTACTATCAATTCTCCCTCTTTCAATCCCGTTGTCCAAAAGATGAGTTGACAAGGTCTCTTACCATGCCCTTGGTGCCTGATGCAATCCATATAGAGCCTTATCGAGTCGATATACTCTGTCAGGATATTTTGGATCAGTAAACCCAGGCGGCTGTTCGACGTACACCAGTTCCTTCACCTTGCCGTACAGGAATGCACTCTTTACATCCAGTTGATAGACTTTAAACCCTTTGAAGGTCGCGAAGGCCAAAAACAGACGAATTGCCTCGAGCCTTGCCACTGGTGCAAACACTTCGTTGTAATCGATTCCCTCTTCTTGGTTGAATCCTTTCACCACAAGTCTTGCCTTGTTACGAGTAACTATACCCCGATCATCTATCTTGCACTAAAAACCCATTTGGTTCCTATTGCAACTTCTCCTCGAGGTAGCGGCACTAACTCCCACACTTCAAGCTTTCTGAATTGTGACAGTTCTTCTTGCATGGCTTCAACCCAAGAATTGTCTTTCAGTGTCATCTGCACATTCTTCGGCTCTACTTGCGAGATGAAACATGAATAAAGACAAGTGTGATAGGCCTCAGAGTCATTGATCATTGATTACAACACCTTGTTATTATTCACACTACTCCTAGTTCTCACACCGGTATTAGGATTCCCTATGATACTCTCAATCGGATGATCCTTGTTTATCCATGATGTCTCAATCTCGTCGACCCGAAGATTATCTCCTAAGTTTGATCCTATTTCTCCTAACGGGGGTACGACTTCAGACGGTACATTCTCTTCCTCATGATCACTGTCCTCGGAGTTAGAAGTACTTGTCTGATTCTCGTTTGTAGGTAACTCAGGTTCATTCTCTGTTGGAGACCCATCTTCTGTCGTTGTAGGCTTAGAAGTTGATGGAATGCTTGTCTTTGGAAAGCCTTGATTGTCATCATTTAGACTTAGTGACGAGAAGTCATCCTCCACTGTACCTGCATTTCCATTAACAGGTTTGTTAAATGATTCAAACAATGAGTCATAATCAAATAACCACTCAGGACCTGTTTGGGGTTCATGTGATAACTTGTAACGTGAATGTTAAGCACAATTTCTACCATACCGTTTGTTTTGTTAAAAACCCTTTTGTTTGGTGAGTTAGGCACACAACCTAGAAAGTATCCTTCGTCAGCCTTTTCACCAAACTTAGTTTGATGTTTTGTTTTCATTAAAGTACACGGTACCCCAAACGGTTCAAAGCCTGTTAAATTAGGTGGTCTTTTATTCAGAACTTCATAACAGGTTTTGTTCAGTGACTTGACAGTAAGGACCCGGTTTAAAACATGACATGCGTTATTCACTGCCTCTCCCCAAAACATGGTAGGAAGTTTTGAATCCGAGAGCATGGTCCTTACTGCCTCAATCAAAGTCCTGTTTTTCCATTCTGCCATCCCATTTTGTTGTGGCTCATATGGTGCACTAAATTGATGCACTATACCTTTGGATAGGCAATATACACCAATTATTGTGTCTTTAAATTCTGTTCCATTATCAATCCTGATACGTTTTACCCTCGTCCCGTAGGAGTTTTCGACTTGGTCTAAGAACCCAATCAACTTTCCAGTTGTTTCGTCCTTCGTACCTAAAACGAAAACCCATGAAAAATGTGATTAATCATCAGGGATAACTAAACAATACCAACTACCACCTATACTTCTTTTGTTGATAGGTCCGAATAGGTCCATATGCAACAAATCGAAAGTGGAAGCTATCGAGTTCTGAGTCTTTGACTTGTGTGACTTCTTGTGTTGTTTGCCTTTCTTGCACGGTACATACTTGTCTTCGAACTGGAAACTCTTCAGTGGGACACCTTGCACCAGACCATGTTTAGTGATGTAGTTCATTTTCCTTAGGTGCAAGTGTGCCATGCGTCTGTGCCATAAAATGGATTCGGACTCTGAAGCTTTGGATAGAAGACATATTGTTCCCATCGACGAATCGGATATGTTCATGTCCATCATGTACAAAGCATTCTTCCTTGGGGCTCTCATCATTATCCACTCTCCAGGTACCTTAAATCTCGGTTTCAGCACTAACGCCTCAATGTCAGTAAAAACTACTGAGTTCTTCTTATCATAGATTTAAGATACACTAATGAGATTATGATCAAGCTTATTAACATGGTAAACTTGATCAAGTGTGATAGTCCCATTAATGACCACTCCAGTACTAGTGATATGTCCTCCCTTGTTCCCAGCGAATGATACGAATCCCTTGTTCCCTCCCTTAAAGTCAATGAGTAGACTCCTTTCCCTAGTCATGTGACGAGAACAACCACTGTCGAAGAACCACTTGTTGTTTAGACCTGTAGTTAGTTCTTGCACATGAAAGAAAAGAAGTTAGTTATCACGGGGAACCCAAGCCATGACTGACATGGTAATACCATTCTCATCCACATATGTGAACTCCTTCAAATACCCATCTCTCCTTTCAGGTGACCTGGGTTTTTGATTGAGAACCGGTTGTGGTGATGAGTGATTCAAGTTCACTCTTGGCCTTTGGATAGGCATTTGCTATTGAGCCCTTGAATACTTTCTATTATACGGCATTTCAGATTGATATCCCTGGGCTCTACCTGGTGTCTGTTGTCTTTGAGGAGTGTGAGACCTAACTGGAGTGTAAGTCCTTCTAGGTGTTGTACTCCTATAAGCTTGTTGAGGTCCTGACCTAGATTGATTAGGGACTCTATTCGGCGAATTAATCCTAACCACTTCATTAGGTCTAACCGACACAGGTACTTGTCTAACAGCTAACTTAGATGTAGCATTCACAATCTTCTCAGTGTTTTGAGAACCACTTGTGCTAGCAACACTAGATACTGGTCTTTGTTGTTCTGGCTTTCCTACAGCAGGTCTAGACTCTACTTTCTTATATGGACAACTAGACGCAACATGACCCTTCTCATGACATCTAAAGCAATACATCTTATCAATCGACTTCTTATGAGTGCCCTTTGATTTTGGTGTCTCACTCGTGTCATGGGCTTTCTTCTTAATTATCGTGACTACTTCCTCTTTCTGATTATTAACTTTAGGTTTAGCTTCTCCTAGAATTGTGTCACTAGAAGACTGCACAAACTTGACTTTCTTAATCGTAGAGTTATTATTAGACACCTTAGTTGATTTATCCTTATCAGATTCAATTTCAGCTGCTACCTCTGACTCGACTGGTTTATCAGGTTTATCCTGAGGTTGAGGGACATAATTATCGTTGAAAGGTGGAGGAATCTCTTGATAACCTAAACCTACTGGTTTCTTAGACTGACGTTGAGCATCTAAGATTTTCCCTAGATTTAGTGAAGAGTTCCTAAACTTTTCCAACTTACTATTTACCTCTGCAACTTTAACCCTTGATTCTGCTAGCTCAACCTCCTTAATGGTAAGTTCTTTGGTTAAAGCCTCAACATGCTCATACATAACTTCTATCCTGACACATTGTTCACTTAATTGTCTTTTAGAACTATAACGTCTTGAGCATCTGCTTTTAGCTTATTCCTAAGATCTTCTTTAATGTCTAAGAGACTAGCATTATCAGATTTTAGTGATTCAATCTGAGCAGTTAAGTTGTTATGTGTTTCTAGAAAGTTCAACCTATCATTTTAAGTAGCACCTTAAAACACATAAGTCATGAAATGTAGAAAAGTTCAGAATTACCCTTTTGTGATCCGATTCCACGTTAGCCATCTGTGCGGCAAACTCCAGAATGGTCTGATTGTCTGACTTCTCCACCAACACAGGACTTGTATCATTCTGTTCGTTGTCCTTTGTTACTTCCTCTGCTCCGTCATCCCCAGTCTCTGTCACTTCAGCCATGAAGGCTCTAGCGTTCGACTCCGGATGTGAAGTCCAATCGTAGGTTCCATTGAGCTGTCTGTCAGATGTCACATTTGTTAACAGACCAGCGATGGCAGCTTGATTTCCCGAACCACCAGATTGATATATCCCTTGGTTCTGATTCTGATTGTGCTCTACCTTAGGTCTTTGACATTCCCTTGCAAAGTGTCCCAATCCTTGACAATTGTAACACTTGAATTTTGATTTGTCAAACCCTACTTTGCTATTCCCGACGTTCAGATTCCTCCCAGTCCTTTTCATGAACCGTTTGACTCTCTGAGTCACCATGGCCAGTTGCCATTGCAGGTCCATTTCCTCTAAGTCATCTGGATCCACCTGATCGTAGTCTTCATCCCATAGCGCATGATCGTTTATCTTCCCTTGGACACAATTTCTGTATGCTGCCACAAACGAAGCCAAAAGAATCAGATGATCTTCAGCAGATTGTGCACTCATAGGCATCTTTGTGTAGTGTTGAGAAGTGGATGCGGAATGAGTCGGTTTTCCTTCCGGTTTAGAATACCCTAAGAATGCCCGACTACTACTATCTTCTGACTCAAATGGGATGGACTCTGTTCCCGTGTAGAATGTTGTAGTTGTCTTCAGTTCACTTGCTATCGACGGTTTAGTCTTTCCGAAATACATCTCTGGATCTTGGACTTGATCATATTCCCATTCCTTTTTTTGTAGTTGAAAGTTGTAAGCCCTCAGCGTTCCTATGACTCCCTCTAGAGTAAGAGTCTCGAATTTTTCTTCATCAAGCGTTGTGTACATCTCCCACTTCGCAGGTAAAGCATCAAGAAGCTTCTCTATCTTCTCAGTCTCCTTATAGTCAACATCGTGATTATCCAACTCTGTCAGCAGATGGTAAAATCTAGTTATAGTCTCATCCAGCTTTTCGGTTTTCAATACTTTGAAAATCGCGAACTGCTGTTTTAGCATCTCGGTCCTTCCCTTGCGAACCCGTGGATTTCCCTCACACCGCTTCTCGAGAGCATCCCATAGCTCTTGAGAAGTTCGATGATTCCTCAAGGTGTGTAGAATCTCCTGAGGTAACGCCATACGAATGATGGAGCATGCCCTGTTCTCGGCCTCATACAGTTTCTTATCATCATCCTTCATCTTCTGATATGACAAGACTCTTTGACGACTTTCAAATTCTTGCGTAGGTGGCACATATCACTCATCGATACAAATCTACATTTGCATATCGTTGAAACGAGCAAAATCGGCGAACCTATCCTTCCACCAATAATAGTCTTCCAACTTCATTAGCTTTGGCGGAGAATTTGCATTGCCGACCTCATGATCCATTTCAATGAATTTTTGCAAACTTTTCATCCTGTCTAAACTTTTTGTTTCCGAACCTAATTAATTTAATTTAAATTTCTTCGAACTTAGGTAAGTTCGAATTAATTTAATATTAAATTCGTTTGGAATTAAATTCGAATTTGTAAACGTAGTCAACAGCAGCTAGGATGTATTTATTACCACGAGAGGGAGGAAAAGGGCCCATAAAGTCGATGCCCCAAACGTCAAAGATCTCACACATCTGAAAGGTATGAAGAGGCATCTCATTCCGATTTGAGATGTTTCCTTGACGCTGACATGCATCACAACTTTTAACCAGATCTTGGGCGTCTTTAAATATCGTTGGCCAGAAGAAACCGGCATCGAACACTTTCTTGGCTGAGGCATTGGTCCCATGATGACCACCTGTAGGACCTAGGTGGCACCCACATAAGATTTGGAATGCCTCATCACCAAACACACACCGACGAATGATCTGATCGGCACATACCCGAAATAGATACGGGTCATCCCAAAAGTAGTTCTTAACGTCTCGCAAGAACTTCTTCTATTGTTGATGAGTCAACCCTTTAACCAACACGTTACCTGCCAAATAGTTTGCATAGTCAGCAAATCATGGGTAGTCATTTGTTACCTGTACTGCACACAAGGACTCATCAGAGAATCTCTCTTTGAACTCAGACTCGTTCAAAGGAGGTAAGTCTGAATTTTCTAATCTGCTCAAATGATCTGCCGCCAGATTCTCAGCTACTTTCTTGTTTTTGATCTCGATATCAAACTACTGGAGAAGAAGAATCCATCGAATCAAATGTGGTTTTGCGTCATGCTTCTGAAACAAGTATCTCAGAGCTGCATGATCAGTATAGACCAATGTTTTCGAGAGAACCAGGTAGGATCGGAATTTCTTGAACGCATAAACCACAACAAGAAGCTCTTTCTCTATCAGAATTTCTGGAACCGTTTATTCCGACGCTGACCTAACACTGTCCCAATAGCAAAGTCACTCGCATCACACATCAACTCAAATGGCGACTCCCAGTCGGGTGCCACCATGATAAGGGCAGTGGTTAGCTTCTCTTTCAACGTGTTAAAGGATTGCAATCAGTCATCATCGAAGACAAATGTTTCATCCTTCTCAAGGAGCTTAGTCATGGGGTGAGAAATGAGTGAGAAGTCTTTAATGAATCGCCGATAATAACCAACGTGCCCTAGAAAGCTAGGAACCGACTTAACAAACGTGGGAGGGGGCAGCTTATATATAGTCTCAACATTAGCCCTATCTACCTCAATTCCCCTACTCGAGATCTTGTGTCCTAACACTATACCCTCTCGAACCATGAAATGACACTTCTCCCAATTAAGGACCAGATTGGTCTCCTCACATCGGGTTAACATCTTCTCTAAGTTAGTCAGGCAGTCGGAGAAATAGTTACCAAATACAGAGAAATCATTCATAAATACCTCAACACACTTCTCGATCATATCATGGAAGATGGCTACCATACACCGCTGAAATGCCGTAGGGGCATTGCACAAACCAAAAGGCATGCGCCTATATGCGAACGTCCCATAAGAGCAAGTAAAAGTGGTCTTGTTGTGATCTTGGGGGCTGATCAGGATCTGAAAGTATCTTGAGAAATCATCCAGAAAACAATAGAACTCGTTTCCAGATAGTCACTCAAGCATCTGATCAATAAAAGGCAAAGGAAAGTGATCCTTACGAGTTGCATCATTAAGCTTGCGGTAGTCAATGCAAACTCGCCATCCCGTGACTGTCCTTGAATGAATCAACTCGTTCTTGTTATTCTGAATTACAGTCATACCCCCCTTTTCTGGGACTACATGCACAGGACTTACCCACGGAGAGTTAGAAATAGGATATATCAACCCAGCATCAAGAAGCTTCAGTACTTTTTTCTTAATAACATCGTGAATCTTCGGATTCACTCTCCTTTGGGGCTGAATAACAGGTTGATGTTCTCCTCCATCAGAATCTTGGGGGTGCAATAAGCAGGGCTAATACCTCGTATATCGGTAATCTTCCATGAAATAGCCCGCTTATGCTCTTTCAGAATTCTCAAGAGTTGTGCCTTCTCTTCACTAGAAAGATCCTTGGCGATAATAACTGGCAAGTGAGATTTCCCCTCTAAATAGGTGAACTCAAGATGAGATGGCAACTCCTTAAGTTCGAGAGTCGGAGGATCTTCAATGGACAACTTAGATGTGACTAACTCATCATGATCCACAGGTACAACCTCCTCGGTAGGCAGAGATGTATCAACGACATACAAATCAACGGGATCGTCACAGTGGACAATGAAATCAGATTCTAAAGAAATCGGATACGAGGATAGATCATCATCAGTAATACAATCGTCTACATCCGGTGATATAGACGTTTCATGTCCCGACATCAATGACTTCAACAACTTCTCATCATCTTCAGGATAATGCTCTTTATCATAGAATTGTAATGACTTAACAAAACAAATGGACTCGGCTGTGTCATTAGGCTTTTGCATCGCCTTATTAACATCAAAACTGACTTGCTCATTCCCAACCCAAAGCGTAAGCTTCTTATCAAAGACATCAATGATAGCACGGGACGTAGCTAGGAAAGGTTGTTAGTGCACCCTGGGTGACGATAGCAGTCTAAGTATAGACATATTTTGTAAAAGTCAATTTGACTATTATTATACATTGACAAGTATTTGTTATTTGTTTGTTTATATATGTTTGATATTAATTGTATATATGTTTGATCTTGGTGTAATGTATTACAATGAGTTCAAACATAAGTTCATAGATAAGTTCAAACATAAGTTCAAACATAAGTTCAAACATAAGTTTGAAGGCAGGTTCGAATTTGTTAAGAGGACAAGTTCGAACTAGGCCTTGGGCCTAGTTCGAACTTGTCCTAGACAAAGTCGAACCGGGTGTTATATTTAAGGGTAATTCGATTAATTATCATACATTTGCAGATTTTGTCGGAGTTTTTTTAGCAAAAGGCGATCTCGAACTTGCTAGCAATCAGAGAGTTTCGTTTGGAGAGAATCATCGTGTTGGGACGATCCGTTGTTCGTCTATCACCGTGCTAGTCTCCGTGTTTCGGTTTGCGTGGTCTATTCGTCAAGCCACTAACGAGGATTCCGCACTCGTTGGAAGGTGTCGCGTCAAGATAAGATCTGTAGAGAGCAGACCTTATAAAGGTCTTCCTAGAATGAGCGGTACAGTGCAATCTACGCTCTTATCCATGATCACAAGGTCGATAGGGAAGACAAACTTATCCACTTTCACCAGCATATGCTCAGCAATACCCTGTGGGAACTTAACTGATCTATCAGCTAGCTGAATACTCATGCAAATAGGTTTAGGATCTCCTAACCCTAACCGAGCATATAACGAAGAAGGCATGAGATTAATGCTAGCTCCCAGATTAGCAAGAGAATTAGTAACATGGAGAGGCCCTATATGACAAGGTATCATGAAACTACTCGGATCATCCTGCTTAACTGGAAGCTTGTTCTGGAGGATAGCTGAACATTCAGCATTCATCTCAATTGTAGCTAGATCCTCAAGCTTCTAACGGTTAGAAAGGAGGTCTTTCAGGAACTTGGCATACTTGGGCATCTATGTAATTGCATCCACAAATGGAATGTTGATCTGCAACTGTTTAAACAGACCCAGAAACTTGTCATAATGCTTACCTTGCACCTCTTTCTTCAACCGATTAGGATATGGGATAGGTGGTTGGTAAGGACTTGCTGCAGGGGCTTTCGGAGATGGGACTTGTGCGGGACTCACTGATCCCGGTGGATGCACCGGGTCCGTAGTGGTCTCTGACCTTTTCTCAGCTGAGGGTGAAGAAGGAGGAGCTGGGG
>JAANYP010004212.1:0-7500 GCA_020465985.1 Centrapalus pauciflorus
ATTTAATGAGAATCATTTAAACACTATTTAATAAAAAGCACCGTAAACACCAATAATAATTTAATACATCGACATCAATTAAAACATTTTCATGTTACAAATAATGTATTTACATAGTTTGAATTTGATCAATCTAATAAATATTGTGTATATTAAAACTTATGAATACAATGAACCTAATGAAACTTGTATATATGAAATCATGAAAATAACGAATCTAATGAATCTTGTGTATATAAAAACCCATGAATATAATGAACCCACTGAAAGTTTATATCTATTTGTTCAAATCTTGAATCTATAAAAAATTGTATGTAAAAAAACTTATTTCAATTAGTGTTCACACGTTTTTAATTATAAATAACGATTATACATACATACATACATGGTCAAATTTCTATAAACAAATAATTTGATAATAAAATAAAATAAATAAAATGTCACTTTTTTATCTTTATTATAAAAATTTTCAAACAAGTTAAACAAAAAGTTACAGTTATATCGATTTATATTCCAAGAACGAAACACATCCTAAATGTTTCTTATCTTTCAATCTACCCGGTGTCATCTACTTTTAGCTTCTTATCGAATATTTTCAAACTGAAATTTAAACCTAATTATTTAAGTATCTCGTGACGTAGTATATGAGTAATAAACTAGTTTATAAATATATTAAAACATAAATTTATAGATTTATTTGTTTTTTATAATCTTTTAATATAATATATCTTATAAAATTCTGAATATATCATTATGATCATTATATTTTTATGTACATATCGAGAGAAACTTATTACCGTCCAAACTATTCTTAAAATGATGACGCTTTAATACTTAAACTTTTAATTAGTTTCTTATTTAATATATGTATGCATGCGTGTGTAATTGTTTTGATTTTTCGTTATGGTTTTCAATATATATATATATATATATATATATATATATATATATATATATATATATATATATATATATATATATATATATATATATCATTGTAATTGTATTGTTGTTAATTTACATTTTGATATAAGTTATTACTGTACGAATTTGTTTCGAGTTCACAGATTTTACTATATTAATTTTTTAAATCATAGATAGTTGTTTTGTAAATTTGTTTCAACCTCTAATATATTTTGTTTTATAAAATCTCGATATATTAATATTATCGTATAATGGTATTGTTATTATTTCTTTCTATTTTGATATAAAATATATTACAATCTAAATATAAAATTGTTTAAACATAAATGTTGACTTTGTTAATATTTTACCATCAAAATATTATTTTTAGACCCGTTGCAATGTAAGTGCTTAAATTACCTTGTTTAATTTTATATTGAAAGCTAATTACTACATGCAATATTTAAATTAAATGGAAGAGCTAATTAAATTTATATGGAATTTGATGGAGAAAGTAATTAATTATAAGAAACCATGAATGATGTAGGTGTATTGAAAAAAACTTACGCTGTGTTTTACAACCTCACTTAACGAGAGAAATGAATGGAATCGGAATGAAATATAAAATCTGTCGTGTTCCATAACTTCATTTGAGGAAGGAAAATGATGGAAATCAGATAAATTTTACTTAATATTTATAGTCCCTTCCATACTATTCATTTTCTGTTCTTTTTCTTTTTGTCATTTCATTTCCAAAAAATGGAACACAACCTTAAACCTTACGCTGTGTTCCAGTTGGTGGAAATGAATAGATAGAATGGAAAAGAATAGAATGGAAAGGATATGAAACATTTCCATCCTTTTCTCTTCAATATTGAAAGGAGGAAATACTAAGCAAAATCTATCTGATTTCCATCCTTTTCCTTCCTTAAATGAAGTTATGGAACACCACAGATTTATATTTCTATCCAATTCCATTCCTTTCTCTCCTTAAGTTGAGTTGTGGAACACAACCTTAAGGAAGGGAAGGGAGAGAAATGGAGGGGAAGTGATGGGTGAATTAAATAAATAAAAGATTAAAAGATGTGGCATTGAAAAAAAAAAAAAAAAAAAAAGTACGTACAATTAATTACATACATGCACATGACAGAAGAAGAAGACGATAAATGCAAGTTATAAAAAGATCGAACACCTGACTGTGAAATGCAATGTGCTGCAGTCAATACCTTCCAAATATCATCCCAATAATTCCTTTCTTGGATTCTCTACAATATATTCGCCAACTTTTGAGTAATTTAATTTCATTCCATTTTTTTTTATCCCTTTTTATATTATTTATACACATCACACCTCTGCCGACTCATCAACTAAAAAAAATCTACATTGTTTTTAAGATTAAAACTTCAATCATTTTTTATTATACAAAAATCTTCAACCGGTAAAATCTTATGAATTTAAAGTATTATCGGTTATAATAAGTTGTTATGATTGCATGACAAACACGTGATGTATACATAACAAACCCGACTTATGTGGCGCGTCTATGTCACATTATATGTGTAATTTTAAAATTGAATATTTACATATAAATCTCCAAAGTTGGTGACTTTTTTTATTAAAACCCTTAACTTTATATATGAGCCTCTAATCGACGGTCACATTCATCTCCTCCCTTCTCCTCTACCTCCGGCGACTCTGTTGACTCCATCTCCTTTGAGATCGTGCTCAACTTTGTATTTTTTTATTTGGTTTCGGATTCTTCAGGTTTGTTTATGATGCTGTTATATTCAAAATCGTTTATGTTTTTCACATACTCATTCAGATTTTGTTTGTGTAAGATGCGTTTGACTATAGTTTTGTGTTCATCGATTAGTTCATTTCGATGCAAAGGTTCTAGATTTTAATTTTGGTTGTTATCTTCAAATGTGTTTGTTCAAATCGATTTTCAGATCAGATATGGTCTTCTTTTTTGTTCATGTTGTTGGTTCACGAGTTGCATTTTAGGTTAAGTTTTGTGTTCGATTCCATTCATCTAGGTAACATTTTAGCTTTGGAATATGATCAACTAGAACAATGGGGATTAGGGGTGAGCTCAGTACCCGGACTGGACCGGTACCGAAACCGAAATAAGAGATTTGGAAGAACCGAATAACGAACATATTAATTTTATATGGTACCGGTTTGGTATAAATATGGTACCGAAACCGAAGTAACAGATTCGAGATAAATATGGTACCGAACCGTGAGTACCGAAAACCGATATTTAAGTAACCTAAAACCCGAGTACCGGACCGAATATATTAATTCGGTATCGGTCGGTACCGGGCCGAATTCGGGAAATAGGCTCCGTCGCTCACCCCTAATGGGGATTCCCCGAGGGTGGGGGTTTCGCCGGAGAAAAAGGTTCTTTGTTAATAAGCAAAATTTTAATGAAAAATCACGTCATCATAATGCAATCAGTGAAAATAAACCCAATTTTAATAATTTTTGTCAGTTGGAGTTTTTTGTGCTAAAAAAATATTTTGGGGTTTTAACTGAAAAAAACTAACAAGTTTGAGGTTTTTACGCAAAAACTCTTTAAAAAATTGACATGTCATCATGTTGTAATCGGTTCCTATTTATTTGGGAAAAAAACCTAGATTTAATGAGTTTTAGTCGGTTGGAAATTATTCGTGTAATGAAAGTTGGTTGAGATTTTTAATCGCAAACATGATCCAACTTACGGATTTTTATGCAAATTTTTCTTGTGTTTATAAAAATTATGATCATGTGTTTCCTTCACTTCTAAAAACGATTGGTTAAAATATAATTATACCATTTAGTTATTCTTTTTAAAATTTATTTTTTAATTTAAATATACATCAAAAACAACCAAATATTTTTCTTACTAGACTAGATAATCATGACATCAACAAATGAATAGGCCGTTTAGGATCCTAGGTTAATGTTCATGTACGATCTCGATGTTTAAGTATTTTCATGAACAACGAACATGACTATAAAATAAAATGAGTTTTGTGTTCATCCCTATAAATGTCGCAATCTAACTCATTTAATAGTCCCTGATGGGAAATGGGAATCCTTGACGAATATTTGGGGATTTTTACTCGCTTAAGTTGACGTTAGATATCTGATTAACAAGTATTGCTTATGAAATAGAAAAACTGGACATAAAACATCGTGTTTATGTATTTAGTTAACTAATATAATATTAGATATGATTAATAACTCAACACAAAAAAAAGTATTCATTGATTGATCATCTTTTAGTTAAATTTGTTATAACAATGCAATATTTTTATATAAAACTAAATTTAATGCAATGTCATAAAAAATATAAAGCTCCAAATAATATTAATGTAATAAAGTTCCTACTAAATAATCAAATTAATTGGTATCGTAATACGGCCTTCCTATATATATGAACTACTTATATATTTGTTGAAGTACGTGTGTATTTATACACAATATATTAACTATAATTATATTATGTTTCGGTTACGGGTATGGATACCCAAGGGGTAATATCATCCCCGCCATGGCACCCCATCCTCGGTTTTGAAGTCGGTATTACTCATCCTCGTCCCCAGTCAATTCGGGAATTCTCAGGTCAAAATGAGCTAGAATGTTGGGTTTCCTATCGAGTTCAAGGGTTACCACTTACCATCTGTATATGGGATACAAAATAAATTAAAAATAACTGAATAAAAAATTAACTGTTAATTGAAATTTGTATAAAAAAAAAAAATTTGAACTTAATTTTTAAGCAATAAATATTCATTTTATTTCTGTGATAAGGAAAACATTATTTATTGAAACTCACACCATGAATTATGTTTGTGTGGAGGTACTTGCTCCACGTATAAGCTACATCAATGGACGATACATACATCTTATATGTCGGGATCAATTTCTACGTACATGCATTATGTAGTTTATATAATAATTAAAAAATTGCTTAAACAAAAAATTATGATTTAATTTATTTACTTATAATTAATCTCGATATACGTGACAAAATTAAAAGACAAAATGAAAAGCAAGAAAAGATAGAATTCATATGTCAATTATGGATGGATGAAACATATATTTTTAAGGTTATATATGACTTATGAGTTTAAATTATCAGTTTGCCCCTTCAACCTACACGATTTGTACAAAAAGATCGAGCTTTCAGGATTAATTGTAACTATGGATGGAGTTGGTTTATTTTGTTGGAAACCAAATACTATACATGCAATTGTCATGGTCGTACCATTAATTTCAAAAGTCCGTCCTGTACATGCAATTACAACATAGACTCTTAAATATTTTAAACTAGTAAAGTGTTCATTTTGAGACTCAATTTTAATAGATAAACTAGAGGTCGTGAACGACAAAAAAATATGATTAGTGAAAAATAAATATGAATATTACAAATCAAATTAAATTTGACATAAATTCCATTTTAACGCACATATGCACAACGTGTATGCGTCAAATGCAAAAAAAAATAAAAAAAAAATATGGATTCGAACTTAAATTTGTATTATTACCGTGAGACCCTACGAAATTTGGGGCCCTGTGCGGTCGAGCCTTCCGCACACCTTAAAAGCCACGTGCCCCTGGCAATTGTTTACGTAAACGCTAGCATGTCTCGTTGAATTCAAAAGTTAATTAGATAAAACTAGCTTACTTCTCTGTTAGGTTGGATCGATCAAGTCATATATTTCGAATCTTCCAAAAGAAATTTCAAGTCACATTAATTTTACAGTTTCATTCAATTTTGAAATTATTAAAATGTTTTTTTTTTTTTTTTTTTAAAAAAACGTATTGATCAAGAAAAAGAGGCATGCACTTGTTCATTGCATAAATGATTGAAACCTACCTATTTAGATACACATACCAAGTTTCCAATTTTCGTATCAGATTGTGTAAGTACACGTTTTTCTTTTAGCAGATTGTCATGTAATCTTGCTTTTAAATCTACACCGAAATCTTACTTTTAAATCTACATCTTTATCTATATATAATGATACTCAAACCACCAACCTAGCTTGGCCGCTTGGGTCCCTTAATTAACAGGGTTCGGTCCATAGTTAATTGGCTTGGCCGGGTTTTTGTATTAGCAATTGTAGTAACTCTATATTTTGTCTCCCCCTCCGATCCCCACCTCTCTCTCTCTCTCTCTCTCTCTCTCTCTCTCTCTCTCTCTCTCTCTCTGTATACACACACACACACAGTTTTCTACTTTTTTTGGTTCAGTAATGAGATTTAATTGTAGAACAAAGGTAGATGGTTGTTAATTAACTGGATTTTTTTTATCAGTACGTGATTTTGAAAACATCAAGTCAGAATGTTACTGTACTACATTACATGATTCTCCAAAGGGTTAATAGACAAACCGGCTGACACACAGACAAACATACTACATATAAAGAAACAATTAATGTTTTTGGTTCGATCGATTTAGATTAATATATATATAGGCATAGGGAATCGAAGAAGTTAAGAAGATGATCAAGAATCATTGTGATGCTTATTCCAGGAAACAAGCATGGAGATACAACGTTTGACAATGTAAAATCTTGCCTTGTGTTCTTTGGTGAAGCTGCTACATTTGCTTGTGAAGTTGGCAGATTTGGCTCTGGAAAGAGATGCCGTTTCTGATTTTGATGATTTCGAACTGCTTTTCTGTGACATTGATCTCTGCATTGCTGATTTTGACGACGAGTTCTTTTGTGATAAGCTTCTTGATGCTGATGACGATGACGACCATGACGATGAATGATCGCATGCATCCTCCTTTCTTACCTTCCATTTCTTTTCCATTTATTTTCCCACTTTAATTTAGACAGAATGCTAGCTAGGTTATTTAAATGTGTATGTGAGAGAGAGACGTGTTGAGAACAATATATATATACACACACACTCATATATATATATATATATATATATATATATATATATATATATATATATATATATATATATATATATAGATTTAGGTTCAAGTGAGTACCACCTCTAATGCAGCGCACCAGAAGGTACCACCCTTAAAAGTAATTTTTTTGAAAATTTTTTTCATGAACATGTTCTAATTAACATTACACAGATCATATGTGAATTTCACGCAAATCCGAGCACTCTAAGTGCATGAAAACACGCACCACATAAATGCACGTTCACATACATTCAAAATTTTGTAAGTGTGTGTTCACATCATTTTTTAGGAACTAGGAGATGTGAATGTATGTGAAATTTATATATGTTATTCATAATGTTAATTAACATATGTTTATGAAAAAAAAATTTAAAAAAAGTTTGTTTAAAGCTGGTACCTTCTGGTGCGCTGCATAAGGGTGGTACTCTCTCGAACCATATTCTATATATATATATATATATATATATATATATATATATATATATATATATATATATATATATATATATATATATATATATATATATATATATATATATATATATATATATATAGGGTTGGGTTCCGGTAAGAACCCTCGTTACCATGAGAACGTGAGAACCACTCCAAAATGCACAAATTTGTACATCAAATGCGCAAAGTTAAAAACTAAAAGTTTTATTTAAAACCATTAT
>JAANYP010004212.1:10000-137875 GCA_020465985.1 Centrapalus pauciflorus
TAAAAATCCTAATAGATAATTGTTTCTTTCGTATGAAAAATTAAACATCACATAGATTTGTCTTTTTCTATTCGAAAAAAAATTAAAAATCACAATATTTCGTTGTTTTTTTCAATTTAGAAAAAATAAATTTTGGATTGGTTCGTAGTTTTAATTTTCCAAATAGAAAAAACAACGAACCGTTATGATTTTCAATTTGTTCAAATAAAACTTACAAACCGTCCATAATTTCCATTTCTTCAAACCAAAAAACGACAAAATATTTCTTTTTTTAATATATTCGAATGGAAAAAAGAAAAAAAATCATTTTATATTTTGAATAGAGAAAATAATGAACAAATCAAATTTTTAACATTTTCAGTTTTAATAATAATAATATTAAATTTAAGATTAAAACTATAAAAAATTAAAGTAGTTTAATTTTGTGCATTACGTTGTTACTTTAGGAGTATGTTGCTATGTTATGCACTACGTTGTTATTTTATATGTACATTGTTATTTTGTAAGTATGCTGCTATCTTGTGCAGATTCGGTGCTGATATAGTAGCTTACGTGGACGTCTAGTCAGCATCCAACCATGTTCAGTCATCAATAGTTACTATTATGGAAGGAATATTTAGAGTTCAATGTTTCAATAAGTAAAATTCAGGTGGTATGATGCTATTTTTGTCGAAATTTTTGGTAGGTTGCTTTAATAAAAATTTTACGTCCAATAGGTTGTTATGTTGTAAAGAAATTCCTAGAAAATATATATCACAACTAATGACCCATTTGTAACGAGTTTGCGTTCGATTTCAGATAGAAAAACAATCCGTCACAAAATCAAATCCATAATAAAAATCCCGAATTTTAATATTGACATTTGTTTCTTTATCGTATAACATAGAAATTAGAGAATTTATATTAGTTGTAGGACCAATCACAAATGTGGGTTACACCTTTTTTATGTCTTTTTTTTTTTTTCCAGTAGACAAACATCTATATCATTATGAGTAGGTTCAAACAATTGCTAAAAATTTATATTATCTTTTTTGCAGTACGTTATCTGATTGAAATAAAAAAGAAAAAAAGAAACAGAAATGTAAGAAACATGAGCCACAAAATTCAAAATTCGGAATAATTATTTTAAATAAAAACAAACGATTATAAACCAACCCACGTCTTAGTTTGTCGGAATGGGTCATATGAGGTGCAAAATTAACCTTAGAGGGGACACATGAGGTGGAGCGTGAACATGTGGGCTTACAATCAAAGTTGGCTCGAGACATCATCGGCCCATGGTGTTTTCCGATGGGACCAGGCCGGTGGGTGCCTTGGGTTAGCTCAATACTCTTTTGCTAATCTTAAACTACAACAAACACACTATACACAAAAATATCTATTGCTATTATTTTATTATTATTATTATTTATCTGTAAGAATATAATAATCGAAGATCATAGGAGATCTTATCCAAAATAAAAATTATGATTAATAGAGTTGACCCAATGAGAGAAATAACTTTAAAGTGACATTTAGTTTAAACGCCATGACATTATTTACCTGAATAAAACACGGTAACTAACAATCGACTTTTTCATTGATACAACAAATTTCAAATGGGTGTCAATATAGTCATTTTCCGGACTAGCGCAGGTTCCCAACATTGACCTGGCATCGAGGGTGCGACCCAAGGACACACGTCTTTTTGGTGTTTCAGCGTGGACTGGGCGTCGAACCGAGGCAGGCTCGACGATGCTTGCATACATGTCCTGTTTTGATTCATTTGACATCATTTTAGCTCTGCTTTATGCCATTTTCACCTATATTTTCATAAGTGATAGCTCTACCTAACCATATAAAAAATATTGGTGAAATTTGGAAATTAAGAAATAGATTTATAAATCCTCTCATCTAATGTTTTCTTTTCGTAATGTTTTGTTTGTGTTTGATCTTGAAGCTTATGTGGGGCCTTTATACATAATGTTTTATGGTTATTGTAGAATTTTGTGGACACCAATTGTATGCCTCAAAAACCTTGTTTGGTTTGACAAACAGGGTGCTTCGGTTTGAGAAATATTGTGTTCGGTTAGGAATCATGGGCGGATCTACAAGGAATGAAGCGGGGGGAAAGGCCCCCAAAGATGTACGTAAATTTGTCGAATTTTAGCCTATGTGCTTCAGAAAATTAACACGACGAATACCTTATAAAACCTCATGTCCCCAACGAAAAATTTTTCTGGATCTGCCACTGCTTGGAATAAACACTAGGATTTGAGAGTTCCTTGTATAATATTCACGACACACACTTTCACTCTATTTATGCATGTCGTATGCTTATGATGAACCATGTTCATGATCATATCCTTGAGAATTATTTGGTTACTAGAATATCCTATAATCATGGCTACGCCTTCGATTGTTTATATGTTTTGTCATCATGTGTACGAATGTTCTATGGTTATGATTATTGTTTTCAATCATGTGGTTTATCGATCGTTGTGTGTGTGTGTGTTTTATTTTTATTACGCTAAGGAACTCACTGAGCATTATCCCTTATCCATTAAGTTGCTTAACCCTTTTAATTGTTAAAGATAAAGGGAAGGAAGTTGCGGGATCATCATAGAACCACTTAATTCAGTTTCATATTTTGGGGTATCATATATGTTAATATGGTATGCATCTAGTTTGATGTAGAATCTCGTATAAGATTGAAAATAATACAATGTATAAAGTGAATGTATGTATGTTAATGGTACTTGGGTATAAAAGTCTTTTATTAACTCGTATTTTTCAAGAGTATAAATGTATTGATTACTGTTGAGTGTATTTACATAAAATCAATTATAATAATAATGTTAAGTATCATAAGTATTAAAAATTATTAATATATTAAAATGTAATATTAACTTTCATTTTAAGTTTATGTAGTATTAAATATCGGTGCTGGTTGTGGTTTTAGGTAGTCTTAATTGTAGGTAACCTTGGTTTTTTGTCGCGACAGATTAGAAAATCAATATGTTTATAAAGTAATAAAAATTAAAATCTGAAAATAAAAAATGTTAGATAACATTATTAATAAATGGAACACAACAAAAATCTAAACCTTATTGATGTAAATTTATATTGACTATAATAATATATAAACATGCAGATAAGTTTTTATTGAATTTGTTAAGTACTTTTATGTGAATCTCCCGAGGTGTTTGGCTCGCAAAATAAAAATTGAATGAATCAGTATTTATTTCTAATGTATATGGACATTTAGATTACAAAAAGCTATAGTTTACATAAATTCAATAAAAAAAATATGGTTAAAAGTATTTGTCATTTAAAAAGTAATTAAGATTCTAATATTTCATAACAAACACCACTAGTTAAACATCAAACAACATCAGCGTCGTTCCTCTCGTTTTTGGGGCCCGGGGCAAAAATGCATAAAGGGCTCTCAAAACATATATGTATATATAACATTTAAAGACTAAAGGAAACAACCATGTAAATATGTACGTAAATATCACAATAAACAACTAGGAAAACAAATAAACTACTAAGTATTAGTCTAGGTGTTAGAGGAAAAAAAAAATTTTGGGCCCCTTTGGCTGTTGGGCCCTGGGCAGTAGCCCATGTTACACACCCTAATGGGTCGGCCCTGGACAACATGTTCTATCATATCCTACTAAACATTTTAGTGTTTTATACATAAATTTCATTTCATTTAAATTTTCTTTTGCAAGCCTAACAGACCTTAATTTTAGGTGGCATTTGGTTCCTGCAATTGAATACAATTTTACAAATGAATTAGAATTTAAATTTTAGTTATATTATGTTCGTTGGTAAGGGATAAAAGTTAGTTTTTAGTATTAGTTAATGATGTCGGTTGAAATCTATTTCATGTATAGGTGGAAATGGAATTCATGTATGAGTTGATATAAATGTTAAATCTCTATAAAAAAATCGATGTCAAATAACTATAATTTAATTATTTATCTTTGTTATCAAAGTTTGAAATAACCAATCATTTAACCATATGAAATAAAAAGTAAAATTGGACCAGAAGGCTGACATTCCTAGTGATAGCATTAGGCCCAAAAAGAAGCCTATTTGTAATATATATATAGATCATCATTTTCATAAACTTTTGAAGCCCGAAATGGTGGTGAAATGACAGGTGCCTTTAGGCCTTTGCGGGCCAAAATAATGGAAGGATTAAAAGTCTTGAAAGTTTACATGGAATTCGGTCACATCAAATCGTCAATAATGAAAATTAAATTTTTATTTGATAATTAATAAAAATAGTTAGGTAAATATAGTTTTCAGTGATAAATATGGGACGAAACCCTGTGAAGGCCCAAACGAGTTATGTCCGCCTAAACGAACCATTTGTTTAAAAAACAAGCCGTATGCCATTTTCTTAAAGTTTCTTATAAATTATATAATATTTCTACTTGTGACTCGTCCCGTGAAAGAAGTTACAAAAATTATTAAATGAAAGGGCTATTTGTGTGTTGAGTATTAGAAACGAAAAAAATAAGTTTTGAAATATAGACCTGGATGGGAGACCAGATGAAAGAGTAGGAGTAGGATATCTAGCAATAGAGACAACATATCCAGAGAGCGCGATGGCTAGCAAAGAGCAACAGTTGGCAACGATATCTAGCAAAGAGGGTAACGAGTAGGAACGTCGCATGCAAGTATTTTTTTTTTTTTTTTAAATTTTTAACACTAGTTTTGTTTTTTTCATATTTATTAGTATGTCTAGTCAGGTTCATTTAAGAACTTCATACTTCGGATAAAAGTGTGTGTGTGTGTGTGTGTGTGTATATATATATATATATATAGGGGTGGGTTCAATGGAAAACTTATATGCATCGGAAAACCCGGGAACCACTTTATAGCCATTGGATCTGGTGATGTATCACGCATAAAGTCGATGCATCACGCGGGAATTGTGATGAATTTTTTTGTGGTGCATGGAGGTTTTTAGATGCATGTTGGTTTTCATTGAACCTCACTCTTTGTGTGTCTATATATATATATATATTCTAGAAGGTAATGAATGGGATAGCTCCCAAATGATTGGCACATGTTGGAGGATTTTGGTCATTATAAAAGTCTCACCAAGAATTGCCTTGTTTTGGGAAATATCTTTATCTCGATTGAAGGGGGGAGTGACATGTATGCCCTTTTAAGGTAAAGTAATGCTATTTTAAAATAATTTCCCCATATCGAGGCAGCCTCTACTTTTATTTTCATTTGTCATCACAAAACATATATATATATATATATATATATATATATATATATATATATATATATATATATATATATATATATATATATATATATATATTTCCTTTTAATTATATATTTTATCTTTTATTAGTTAGCACACAATTAATGTGGTCCCCTGCCAACGAAAACAACAATTTGATTTTGGATTCTTTTATGTTTAGATATTTGTTTAAGCAAGTATCATGAGTTTTTTTTTTGTTTTGTTTTTTAAGTAGTAAAGATCTGAATTTTAAAAATCACGTTTGAAATTAAGAACAAATGTTAAGATCTAAAATTATAAAACTTTTAATTTCAATTCAAAATACTATCTTTTTCTTAAAATTCAAAGGAAATTTTTGAAGATAAAAGCTCTTAAATCTGAATTTAAACAGATAGTATAAAGTGAGTTAAGATCTGAAATTTAGATTTCAGACAAACATTTTTTAGACACTTTTAATTGCAAACAAACGCATCCATAATATTATGTAATCATCAAGAACTTGAAAAGGTGGCGATGTTTGACATTGTTCTAAGTAATGATACTAACTTTAAAGAAAAACATTTTACATATCCGTATGTGGTACTATCATTACATATAAATTTTAAAACATCTATTAATGAATTAGAACACATGAAAGTGAAATTTATAACTTTTTCTAAAGAATCATGTGATCATTTTATCTGCAAGCATAATTAAGGTTAGTTGTCCTACGTATTATTACAAATGTGAAACATGATATAACCATTTAATTAGTTCGTGTATTAAAAATCTTGAAGTAAAGTTTCAAAGTTAGATAGGTAAATAACTACATGTGAAGAAGTCCGTCTTTTGAAAAATAAAAGAGTTTCACTTTGATAATGGTAGGAGATCTAGCTTTGTTAGGATGTGAATTTGATCACATGCTAACTTTGATCATTTGAGTCTAAATTGAAGTGTTTTAAATTCATATCAAACTTTTTACTATGTTATGTATATGAAATTAAAGGTTGTTTTCGTTATATTTTTAGCCTTTAACGTTAGACTATATAGAGTTTGAAGATGTTTCAAACACATGGAAGTTGAAAATATTTGTCAAAATATTGCTTTGGTTAGAAAACATAAGCAAGAAAGAAAGTTTGGAGTTGGAAGGTATTAGATGTCCATGGTATGTATCTTCAAATGAGTAGCACCTATTATGCAATGTAACAGAAGATATCATTTTTAAAAATATTTTTTGTGATTTTTTTACATAAACATGGTTTAATTTACATTATAAAAATTATATATAAATTTCACGCACATTCACACATTTAAGTGCATGAAATCATGTATCACATAAATGTACGTTCATATACATGCAAATTTATGTAAGTGTGCATTCACATAATTTTTAAAGAGTTAGGCGATGTGAGTGTATTTGAAATTTACATATCATCTTTATAATGTAGACTAAAACATGTTTATAAAAAAAATTTAAAAGTTTTTTTTATATTGGAATATGGATACCAATAATGTGAGCATGATTATATATTCGAATTTTTATAAAATATAATATCAAAAGTTATAATAGAAAAACAAAACAGTTATATATTATATATAAAATAAAAAAACAGGTCAGCTGCATACCAAACTGCTTAATGAAAATAGTTCCGACAATAATTGATTTTATATCGAAATGTAGATAAAAATAACGCGATCATATTGATATGTTTAAATTTTTATGAAACGTGATATGTATTATAGAAAATTAAAAATGTTGTATATTATATTTGATAATTGTTTACTTTTCAGCTTGAGCTGTCTGGCTGCGAGGTTTACGTTTTATCCATTGTATATATGATAATTAATAGAAATTGCATAGTAAATATAATAACTTTTATATAAAAGCCAAATGAAACCAAAAATACCCTCAAATAACACTTGCATTAACACCACTTTTGTTGTTGTTTATTTACATTTGTTTTTTTATTATAAAATTTGTTATCATCAGCATTTCTACTTTTAAAATAAACAAAATGTCAATAAAAGGGGAAAAAAGAAAAGGAAAAAAAAAACAAACAAGCAACAAAACGGTAGTGTCAAATTCTAACATTATTTCCTTTCCAGTTTTTTAATTTTATTAACCTTATACTAAACTAGAAAACAACAAATTTTATTTATTATATGGTAATCAAATTTGTGATAGAATTCAATTTCTTCAAGTTTCTATTCGTTTTATTTTATTACTTACAAAAACATAATGCAAACCAAAAAAAAAAAAAATCTAAAGCATATTTCGGGTAATCTTTTTCGGATCATCACAAAGATGCAACATTTATTACATGCATTTAATAATATTGATTGAATTGAATTTAATATTATGCTCTAAATAACAATAGGATCCAACACAAAAACAGATAATATCTTAATTTTTAACGATAACAAATTCATTCTATTTTTCAACATTTATAACATTAATCTATCATTTTTTAACCTTTAAATAGGATCAAACAAAAAATAGCAACTATCTTTCATTGTTTTTACAATATTAACAATTATCTATATTTAATGTTGTTGATGATGTTGATGTTGTTGTTGTTATTATTATTAACTTATTTATTATTTTAAACTTTTAGATTTTTCTTCATAATAAATAATAGGTAATATTTAACATAAAACATATGTGATGTTTTAATGATATATGAAGGAATCTTTTTATAATATATGTTTTTGACTTTTAATTAGTCATTGATTTGTTTATAAATAATATTTTTTTATACACAACTAATTTTTTTAAATATATATAACTAGTTAAGCAACAAACGTGTTACATGGATATATTTGATAAAATATTATTTTTTTAATAAAATGTATAAGACTAAAATATAATTACAAATATAATAAAAACTGATACTAAAATAACATAAAAAATTATCAATGTTAATTTTGAATCAAAATTAATGAAAATAGATTTTAAAATTCAAAACATTTAATTATATTGACTTTCATCAATATTTGTTAAGTTAGATGGTAATTAGTATTAGTTTTTCAAAGTAATTAAAAGAATAAATTGAAAGAGTGATGTTAGGAAAATTAAGAGGAAAAATGAAAATTTGATTAGTTGAGAAATTGACATTTGTCATTAAACATTTTTCTTTATTAATATACTAGGTTATATACTCAGGTACTACATGGTTAGATTGATATCATTTAGCTAAAACTTGATAATGGAGTGTGATTAAAAAGCTATGTTAGTAATTTTCCGTTTTTTATATGTATCATTGTAAAAGCTAGTTTGTAACACCCTCTAATCACAGCTAAAAGCCACGTCATTTACAATACACATGTGGCATTAACGCAATCACAATCCATATCGCAATGTCGAGGTTTACACAAACACTGATTAATTAAAACATTTCACACACATTAACCATAATATCCAAAAGGCAACCCGACATACAAAACCCGACCCGGACCCAAATATTCACATACAACCCAGTATCATGTGTCCCAAAGTTTCTAGCAAGGTAATCACATACAGATAACAAAAGCAGAATCTCCCGATCGTAGCAAGTCAAGCTCCTATCGTCGCTCAGGAGCTGGCGGTCCTATCTTCGGTTCCCCTGATACACACATCAGACTTGAATACGTAAGCTTCGCAGCTCGTGAGTACACAAGGGTTAGACACTGCACAGATCACATAATCACATATCGCATGTCACATGGCAACCCTACACTACACGGCATAACACATGCCAGCGAGTCTCTAATCAGAGACTCCAGAGATCCAATACAGAAAGAGATACTCATCTCAATTGGGGAATCCCTCCCCCCTGGAGCCAAACCACGCCCGTGGAGGCTAACAGAAGTAATGACCGCATATATATATATATATATGGGAACCCTACACAGGGTCAAACAGAGCTACACAGCTCCCGCGATAACTCATCGCAATGCACTATAATGGATCTCAAATATATATAACACATATAAAGAAAGAAGGACCATACCTGAGGGGCAGCTCGCAATGCCCAATACAATCACAACAATAGTATATGCACATATTATGACTCGATAAAAGTAGGCCCTTTGAAAAGAACTCGTGTACTCACCTGGATCACCCTGCACAATTTCCCTAACTGACTGACCCGGACTCGGCCCGTAACAATCTCTGATAGTCCCTGTACACAAATAATTCCCCCAGATTAATCTCAGTTATCCCATAACTGTTAATATACCCAAATGAACCCCACAAAACAACCCAACGGACCCCCGAAGCCCAAACCGACCCAAACCCGCAGAAGCCGGATCGCGGCCGCACTGGCCCGATCGCGGCCCGCGCTCGAGGAAGAACATCGCGGCCGCGCTAGGCGCGTCGCGACCGCGCTCGCGTTGAACAGCAGGCCCCTGCTTTCTGTTTCTGTTCTGTCCAGGGGTTTTTAACCCCACAACCTCGATTCCCAGCAGCTAATTTACACATAAATGATACTAGAACACTACTAACTCGATTCCACAACAATTCCCAACATATCTCAATGCTAAACACACAAAATCAAATTCAATTTAGGGGATTCTTACCTTGCAACTTCAAGAACACAAATAGGAGATTTCGATTCTGATTTTTAGCACTTCAATCCTCTGAATTGGCTTCAAATTGAGCTCCAGCAGAATAGGTTCACACACACACACCTTTTCCTTTGAAATTGCACAAAAGAAGGATAAGAACACACGTCACGCACATATATACGTTATATACGGATCCCGTTATATCGCGGGTTCGACACCGATACCCGACCCCAATATCAAAAATCCACTATTTATATCAATAAATCCCATTTAATCCCGTGAATCCATAATTATAATTTATCCACTAAAATTATATCCCGAATCCACGTAATTCCCCGTCCCGACACGTATAATCCACTATACGGGACGCAATTGGACCAACGCAATACTCGATAAAATAATTGGTCAATAGGATAATTACACGTACCTGCTCGGGAGTCGGGGTGTTACAAATCCTCCCCCCTTACAAAGATTCCGTCCCGGAATCTAACTCTGGCTCTGGAACAGGAAAGGATAGCGACTCCGCATCTCAGACTCAGGCTCCCAAGTTGCGCTGACACCCTTATGATGTCTCCATTGAACGAGTACCAATAATATCTCTTTATTGCGTAACTTCTTCACCTTTCGATCAGTAATCATCTCTGGCTGCTCAGCATATCTCAACTGATCATCCACGGATATTTCTGATAAGGGCACATACTGATCCTCCTTCGCTAAGCACTTTCTCAGATGGCTCACGTGGAATGTATCATGAACACCGGCTAACTCTGGCGGCAATCTCAACCGGTAGGCCTGATCTCTGACTCTGGCGATAATCTCAAACGGCCCTATATATCTCGGACTCAGCTTGCCCCGGTGCCTGAATCGGATAACACCCTTCCACGGAGACACTTTTAACAACACCTGATCCCCGACACGGAATTCCAGCTCGGAAGTACGGCGGTCAGCATAGCATATGCTCCCGGATCACAGCTACTTTATCACTCGTCTCCTGAAGTAGCTCGGGCCCACTGATCGATCGCTCACCGACCTCACCCCAACACACTGGGTTAGACACTTACGGCCATACAATGCTTCGAACGGTGCCATCTTAATCGAGGCATGGTAGCTATTATTATAAGCGAACTCTACTAATGGGAGATGCACATCCCAGCTACCCTTGAAGTCTATGGCACATGCTCTCAACATGTCCTCAAGTGTCTGGTTGGTGCGCTCGGTCTGCCCATCTGTCTGAGGCCTGTAAGCTGTGCTCAGCTGAACCCGGGTACCCAGCTCTCTCTGGAAGCTCTGCCAGAACCGTGAGGTGAATCGAGTATCGCGATCAGAAGTAATCGACTTTGGAATCCCATGCCGCGACACTACCTCATCAATATACAGCCGCGCTAGCTGATCCATCGTGATCGTACCCCGAACAGCAAGAAAATGCGCACTCTTAGTCAACCGGTCCACTATGACCCAAATCATGTCGTTCCCACGCACAGTACGAGGAAGTCTGACGATGAAATCCATCGTGATGTGGTACCACTTCCACTCGGGAATCTCCAGTGACTGTAGACGGCCGTGCGGCTTTTGATGCTCACTTTTAACCCGCAAACACGTCATGCACTGCTCGACGTAACGGCCCACGTCCCTTTTCATACCCGGCCACCAGTAGAACTCTCGGAGATCTCGGTACATCTTGGTGCTCCCAGGATGAATAGACAACCTCGACTTATGCGACTCATCAAGGATCAGTTGTCGCAAGTTCCCAACTCTGGGAACCCAAACTCTGCCTCTCAATGTATATATCCCTCGGTTATCCCTGACTAACGACTCTGTCTGCCCAACTAACCTTTCCCTCTTTACATTCTGCTCCCGCAGACCCTCTATCTGTGCCAATCTCAGACTGTCAACCAGGGTAGAGGTAATCTCGAGTCTCACAGCTCGGGAGGTAACTGTCTGAACACACGCCTTACGGCTCAAAGCGTCAGCTACTACGTTCGCCTTCCCAGGATGATACTGTATCTCACAGTCATAATCTTTCAGAAGCTCTAAACTGCGTCTCTGTCGCATGTTCAACTCCTTCTGACTGAAAAGATACTGAAGGCTCTTATGATCAGTATAAACTACAAACTGGGACCCATATAGATAGTGTCGCCATATCTTTAACGCAAAGACGATGGCATCCAACTCAAGATCATGGACAGTATGATTCTCTTCATATGTCCTCAGCTGTCTCGAAGCGTAGGCAATCACCTTGCCACGCTGCATCAACACACAACCCAACCCTGTCCCTGATGCATCACAGTACACAGCAAAATCATTCGTGCCCTCGGGCAAAGCGAACACCGGCGCCTGGCACAATCGAGCTCTCAACTCAGCAAAGGCAGTCTCCCGCTCGTCATTCCACTCGAATGGTACGCCCTGCCGTGTCAGTCTCGTCAACGGCATGGCTATCCGCGAAAAATTCTGAATGAACCGTCGGTAGTAGCCTGCTAATCCCAGGAAACTACGAATCTCTGGCACGGTCTTAGGCTGCTCCCAACTCATCACAGCCTCGATCTTCGCGGGATCCACTTTGATGCCCTCGCTGCTCACGACATGGCCCAAGAATTGCACCTCTCGGAGCCAGAACTCGCACTTCGAAAATTTCGCATATAGTCTCTCTCTCTCTGCAGCACGCTCAGGACCTCCCTCAAGTGCTGCTCATGCTCCTCAGCGCTCCTCGAATAGATCAATATGTCATCTATGAACACAATCACAAATCGATCCAACATGGCTCTACACACCCTATTCATCAAATCCATGAAGGCTGCGGGTGCGTTAGTCAGTCCGAATGGCATGACTAAGAACTCATAGTGTCCATAGCGCGTCCTGAAGGCTGTCTTGGGCACATCCTCTTCCCTGACCTTCAGCTGATGATATCCCGATCGTAAATCAATCTTTGAAAAGAAGCTAGATCCCTGTAGCTGATCGAATAAATCATCAATCCACGGAAGTGGATATCTATTCTTCACCGTCACTTTATTCAGCTCTCGATAATCGATACACATTCGCATGGTACCGTCTTTCTTCTTCACAAACAACACCGGTGCTCCCCACGGTGATGAGCTCGGACGGATAAATCCCCTATCCAGCAACTCCTGAAGCTGAGTCATCATCTCTCGCATCTCAGTGGGTGCCAACCTATAAGGCGTCTTCGCAATCGGCACCGCTCCAGGGATAAGATCGATCCGGAACTCTACCTGGCGATCTGGCGGTAGCCCAGGTAGCTCATCTGGGAATACCTCAGGGTAGTCTCGCACTACAGGTACATCCCCTACCTTCGTCTTCTCCTTCTGGGCGTCAATCACATAAGCCAGGAAGGTTTCACAACCTTTCGTCACATATCTCTGAGCTCTAACCATCGAGATGATCCCAATCTCGCCCTTCCGCCTCTCCCCATAAACTGTGACGACCTCGGTCTCAGAAATCGGTATCCTGATCATCTTCTTAGCACAAAGAATGTCTGCCTGGCGGGCTGTCATCCAGTCCATACCGACGATCACATCGAAGCTACTAATCTCGATAGGCAGTAGATCGATCAGGAATCGGTGAGTATCGATCTCGAGTGCACACTCTCGATATACGCGGCTCACTAAGACGGTACTGCCGTCTACCCTCTCGACAATCAATGGCACAGATAACACAGTAGGAGCAACAGTAAAATAAGCACAGAATGACACAGACACATAAGAGCGATCGGCTCCTGAATCAAACAAGACTCGCGCACGCAAGCCGTTCAGAATATACGTACCCGTAACAACATCTGGAGCATCTCTGGCCTCCTCAGCTGTGGCCTGGAACACTCGGCCTCTGGCTCTCGGGGCTGCATCCCTGCGAGAAGTGGAAGAAGAAGGCTCCGCTCTGGCACCACTCGTGCTCGCCCCCGGTACTGCTGGTGCTGCCTCAGGGCAATCTCTCATGCGGTGGCCTGACTTCCCACATCGGAAGCATAACGCCTCTGGGGCTGTGCATGCTGTAGCTGTGTGGCCGAACTGACCACATCGAAAGCACCGAAACTGATCGCCAGCACATGGCCCAGCATGCCTGCGGTGGCACCTCGGACAATCTCGCTCCCCGGATGTACTGTCAGCTCTACTCCCCGATGCCCGGGACCCCTGCCCAACACTGCTCTGACTAGCTGTACGACTATCTCTCTGACCCTGACCTCTGGACCTGTCGTCTCGACCTCTATCTCTGCCTCTGTCCCTGCTTCGGTCCCTGCGCGGACCCGAACCCTGCTCCTGATGGCGGCCCTGCTCGGGCTGCTGATCCCTCGGCTCGCGCCAATAACTAGACTGCTCAGAAGTCCCCGTGCGCTGTCTCTGAGTAGGCGGCTGATCTCGCTGCCTCTCGATCTCTCGCTCCCTCATACGAGCTAATTCTAACGCCCTAGCAAAAGATGACGTCTCCTGTAGTCCCACAAACTCCCTGATATCTGGTCTTAGGCCGTCAACAAAGGCATCGGCCTTGCGCCTCTCTGTATCCACATGTTGCGGCGCAAACTGGGAGTACTCGTTAAAGCGATCCACATACTGCTGCACGGACAGATCCCTCTGCTGTAAATGGAGGAAGCGGCGCTCCATCTCTCTCTGCTCATCACGAGGCGCATACTGAATCTCGAACATATCCTTAAACTGAGCCCAGGACATCGCATATGCACGAGAATCAGACATGGAAGACTCAATAGATCTCCACCACTGCGAGGCTCCACCCCTCAACTGATACGTGGCATACCCAACCATGTCTTTCGGGTCCACATGAGCAACCCGAAAAGCAGACTCAATCTCACGCTCCCACGCGAGTGCCATCCCTGGCTCACCCCCGCATCTGAACTCTGGAGGATTCCCAGTCATGAAATCCTTAAATGAACCCCCTCGCTGAGATGTAGAGGAAGAGGCACCTGCACCCGTGCCCGTATCCTGACCACCCCCAGTACGTGGCCCTGTATCACGTCCCTGTTCCCTCTCCAGCTCTCTCTGCTGTCTATAAAACTCTGTAAGAACCCCAAGTAACTCTGACTTGCGGATATACTCATCATCGCCCGGCGGCTTACCCGGGCCAGAACCCTCTCCCTGATCTGCCATACTGATCTGCACAAAACGAGGCAATTAAGCACTAAGCCAGGATAATTAAATCCTCTAGTATCCGTCACCGGAATACTCCCAAGAATCTGAACACGGTCTAAGCTCAAGCATCCCCCGATGCACAATACTAAAACCACAAGCTCTGATACCATACATGTAACACCCTCTAATCCCAGCTAAAAGCCACGTCATTTACAATACACATGTGGCATTAACGCAATCACAATCCATATCGCAATGTCGAGGTTTACACAAACACAAATTAATTAAAACATTTCACACACATTAACCATAATATCCAAAAGCCAACCCGACATACAAAACCCGACCCGGACCCAAATATTCACATACAACCCAGTATCATGTGTCCCAAAGTTTCTAGCAAGGTAATCACATACAGATAACAAAAGCAGAATCTCCCGATCGTAGCAAGTCAAGCTCCTATCGTCGCTCAGGAGCTGGCGGTCCTATCTTCGGTTCCCCTGATACACACATCAGACTTGAATACGTAAGCTTCGCAGCTCGTGAGTACACAAGGGTTAGACACTGCACAGATCACATAATCACATATCGCATGTCACATGGCAACCCTACACTACACGGCATAACACATGCCAGCGAGTCTCTAATCAGAGACTCCAGAGATCCAATACAGAAAGAGATACTCATCTCAATTGGGGAATCCCTCCCCCCTGGAGCCAAACCACGCCCGTGGAGGCTAACAGAAGTAATGACCGCATATATATATATATATATGGGAACCCTACACAGGGTCAAACAGAGCTACACAGCTCCCGCGATAACTCATCGCAATGCACTATAATGGATCTCAAATATATATAACACATATAAAGAAAGAAGGACCATACCTGAGGGGCAGCTCGCAATGCCCAATACAATCACAACAATAGTATATGCACATATTATGACTCGATAAAAGTAGGCCCTTTGAAAAGAACTCGTGTACTCACCTGGATCACCCTGCACAATTTCCCTAACTGACTGACCCGGACTCGGCCCGTAACAATCTCTGATAGTCCCTGTACACAAATAATTCCCCCAGATTAATCTCAGTTATCCCATAACTGTTAATATACCCAAATGAACCCCACAAAACAACCCAACGGACCCCCGAAGCCCAAACCGACCCAAACCCGCAGAAGCCGGATCGCGGCCGCACTGGCCCGATCGCGGCCCGCGCTCGAGGAAGAACATCGCGGCCGCGCTAGGCGCGTCGCGACCGCGCTCGCGTTGAACAGCAGGCCCCTGCTTTCTGTTTCTGTTCTGTCCAGGGGTTTTTAACCCCACAACCTCGATTCCCAGCAGCTAATTTACACATAAATGATACTAGAACACTACTAACTCGATTCCACAACAATTCCCAACATATCTCAATGCTAAACACACAAAATCAAATTCAATTTAGGGGATTCTTACCTTGCAACTTCAAGAACACAAATAGGAGATTTCGATTCTGATTTTTAGCACTTCAATCCTCTGAATTGGCTTCAAATTGAGCTCCAGCAGAATAGGTTCACACACACACACCTTTTCCTTTGAAATTGCACAAAAGAAGGATAAGAACACACGTCACGCACATATATACGTTATATACGGATCCCGTTATATCGCGGGTTCGACACCGATACCCGACCCCAATATCAAAAATCCACTATTTATATCAATAAATCCCATTTAATCCCGTGAATCCATAATTATAATTTATCCACTAAAATTATATCCCGAATCCACGTAATTCCCCGTCCCGACACGTATAATCCACTATACGGGACGCAATTGGACCAACGCAATACTCGATAAAATAATTGGTCAATAGGATAATTACACGTACCTGCTCGGGAGTCGGGGTGTTACATAGTTGAAGTTAAATCATTTTATTTTTAAAATAAAATGTGGTAAATCATCAAAATATTTCATTGTCAAACATGTTTTATAGAATTTATTAAAAAATATTTTTTATTATTACTAAAAATAATTTAAAAGTTAGATGAATAAATTTAAACTTTTTAATGGCAATTTTTCTTCTAATAAAAATAAATTAATAAACGTTAAAAATAAATTATTGTTGTTATCTTAAAAAGTAAAAGACTGTTGTTATTTTTTATTATTGACGTGCTGTAACCTTAAAAAATAAAGATAAAAAATAATTATTATAAACGTTACAAAATATAAAACTATTGATATAACGTTAAAAAAATATTATTATTGTTATTATGGGTTAAAAATTAAAAGATTGTTGGCATGTTCAAACAAATTTTGTATTCTCTGAAACAAAAGATAAGAAATTATTAATTTAGAAAATTGTTGAAATTAATAAAAATATTTGAGAGGTGGTGTTGTTCTCGGACCTCGTTGACACCTGTCGCTGACCCACGTTGGCCCACCCCTCATGCCACCCGTACCCCCTCTCTCAACACTTCACTATATATATATATCCAGCCCACCACTTTCACCACTCACACTAATCAAAATCAAACCCCATGTCTCTCCTTCCTTTCTTTCCCGTTCTACCTTTCCTGATTTTCCTCGTCTGTAATTTTGTTCGCCGGCGACGTGGCCAGCCGGCAAATGCGAAGGCGCCGCTACCACCTGGTTCAATGGGTTGGCCTTATATCGGTGAAACACTCAAACTCTACACCCAGAATCCAAACACTTTCTTCTCCAAACGTCAAAAAAGGTTTTTTTTTTTTTTTTTTTTTAGCATTTTCTTTTCATTTACTTTGTGGTCGTCCGTACAAGATTATATGTGTTTTAATTAGTCGAAACTTATATCATTACATAGGAATACATTAAATCAACTTCCATATCATATCTTGCACATTTGGGTCTAACAGAAACTAAATTACAGAAAACTGAATGATAGTACTTTACTTTGTTTTAGCTATGTGCATATGTTAATTTTCTACTTAAGCAACTTATACTAATGAAAAAAATATAAATAAATGTACTGTGTTTTCTCTTGTTTTGGAGAAATGCTATTAATTTTTGGGTGGAAAATTGAATTCTCTAGTAATTGTTTGAAGGCTACACACGGGGAAATGCAACTTTCTCAGTTTGGTACAGAAACTGTGAGAATTAACTGTGTATATAGTGTCTCTGCTCCGCCTGAGGCATCAATTCTCCATTTTATTTTTCTGTTGATACCAAACAAGATGCACAATTTCAATTCTCCATCTATTTTCATTTCTCTCCAATTCCATTTCTCTCTCATTTTCATTTCTATTATTCCTCATTTCTTTTCTTTATACCAAACACATTTTTAAGGCTATGATCAAATAAATTAAGTTTTTTTTAAAACATTTTAATAAATATAAATAATAATTCCTAGTTAATATTAATTAATGTTATCTAATATTAAATGTTATTAATGCTAATTTTTTTTATTTAATACATTTATAAAATCTAAAACTCGGTCTTTAAAAAATTCTACAGCTTTTAAAAGTTTTGACTATTTAGAGCTAGTTTAATCATATGCATCCTAATTTAGTGTAGATATTTGTGAGAATAAAGAGTGGTTGTTTTCTTTGTCATGTTTATAATTTGAATAAATAAATAAATAATATAGACGTGTGCCGTGTGTACATGTGTGTTGAAATTCATTCAAGTTTTATTTCCTTTCATGTTTATGAAAATATCCCCAAGATTATCAAGTATATGACATTAATTTGGTTAATTAAGATGTCTTAAATAACTTTTCCATATATGTATGGAAAACAAAAAATTATTTCTTGCATATAATAAATTAATTCATTATATATTTAATGAAACATTTAAAAGACTTCAATTTTCAACCACCTCTTTTGTTCAACTATCTATGAATATATAGGTGTGATATGTGACTTACGAATATCTTTTAAATATGTAATTAAATTCCATGGTGAATTGTGTACATATATATATATAGGTATGGAAATATATTCAAGAGTCACATATTGGGATGCCCAAGTGTGATGATATCAAGTCCGGAGATAGCGAAAATGGTGTTGGTTACTCAATCTCATCTCTTCAAACCCACGTATCCTAAAAGCAAAGAAATGATGATAGGCCCTGAAGCCATATTCTTTCACCAAGGTTCATACCATTCTCGACTCAAGAAACTAATCCAGTCATCGTTTCTTCCGTCTGCCATCAAAGGCTTGATTCCTATGATCGAGGGCATAGTCCTCGATCTTCTTACCGTATGGGAGCATTCCAACACTCTCAACACCTTGCATGAGATGAAGAAGGTAACTAGATATGATATCATATCGATCTTGTGAGTTGATCAATTAAGCCGATTATTTATATATCATTAATTAGCTAGTTTAATTTGTACGTGTACGTACGTGCGTAGTACTCGTATGAGGTGGCGATAATATCGGTATTCGGGAAGAAGATAGAGGTGGGTGAGATAGAAGGATTGAAGCATTTGTATCAAAGTATTGAGGAAGGATACAATTCAATGCCTTTGGATTTCCCTGGAACTCGATTCAATAAAGCAATGAAGGTGAGAGTGAGTAAGAATATGAATTATCATCTATCATTCACCAATTTCTATAAATAGCAAGTTCCCCCGGCCCCCCATAATCTTCACATGAAAAGTCATGCATCATATCACCCCATTTTTTTAATAGCTATATATTTTTTGTAGCGCCCCACATTGCTGTCACTTTATTTTTTGTCTTTAAGTACACTTGTCGCTTCATGTGTTTTCAAGTATCATCTCTCCAAATTATATTTTATTAACAGGTTTATTATAAAAAAAAAACAAACATGTTTTCACGTTTTTTGTGTTTTCGTCACTCCATATTATTTTTTTCATAAAAGTCCTCAAGTTAATTTTGTTTTGGTTTAATGAAATTTAGACATTAGAACCCGGTTATAATTAGTAAACCGGGTTTTTAAAATCTGAAAAACCGGGTTCTAATGTCCAAACATGTTGGTCTTTTTTTCATAAAAAAACCTTTTATAATCCGTATATTATCGGATATTTTATTATTAATTGTTTATATAAATTATTTATAAAACATAAAAGTTAAAATTGATTCGTTTTAATATAGATTATATTGCATATTTTAAAATTAAAAATCCATGTGTGGATCGATGTTCATGACATGTGATATCACCACAAGAAAGGAATATAGTTACTCATTTATTATAGGTATATATATTATAATTAATAATAATTGGATAAGTACAATGATGAATTAAATGAGATTTTAAAAGCTCTTTTACCCTCCATTTAATCTTATGTGTTTTGTCTCATTTTATATTTTTAATTTAAGTTATAAGTATTTTTTTATCAAATATTTTTATAAAATCAAAATATCCCATTAGTTTTGCTAAAGATTCCAATAACTAAGACCAATTAAGGGCAAATTCTAGAAAAAGGGATAAGGTATTTTAGTTTCATCAAAATTCTATATAAGGTATAATAAAAAAAATTACTTGTATAAAAATGTACAAACTTAAAAAAACACTCGCTTATGGTAATATGATAAAGCTATATATCTTCTATTTTGTTGCATAGTCATATTAACATTTATTAGAGGAGGTTTAATACATTGAAATCATAGGAAATGAAATTGTTAGAGTTTATAAGATTTTTTAACTAATAATAATTACCCATTATGAAAATTGACAACTATAAAAGATTAAAATCCACATTCTTTTTTTCTTATATGCACACACCAACACCATATTATCTATATGACACTAGATTTGGATTTAAGGTAGACATATTATCTATCAATAGAACTGGCCGAAAGAAGCAAAATTAATGGAAATTTCTAAAAAAATTAATATTTTTTTATTTTTATGTTTAAATAAACATTATAAGACTATCTAAAAAGACATTCACACAGTTTTGAGTTTTGTCCCCCATAGGGTGGATTACCCTTTTTTTTGTTTTGAGTTTTGTTAGACCTTTAAAATGACATATGAATGTATGGATGTATTGTGAATGTATGTTTTAACGTACATTCACAACTTGAAAGCATGTGAATTTTATATATGGATTTTTAATGTTAGTTTAAATAAATTAGTTTATGAAGTTTATACCGATAGATGTGGTTTTACCGTACATAAATTTTATCCTATGAAACTAAATATTAATTGTAACATTTTGGTGGTTAATTACATTAATGGTCTTGTGTGTTAGAAAATAGGGATTTTAATTGAGGGCATGAAATGAATTACAGGCAAGGAAGCTTCTAAATGAGAGATTGAGGAAGATGATCATAGAAAAGAGAAGGGATATTGGGGATGGTAACGGTGGAGGATTGCTAAGGGTATTATTGGAAAATGATGAATTGAGTGATTCACAGATAGCAGATAATATAATCGGAGTCATATTTGCAGCTCATGATACAACTGCAACTGTTCTAACATGGCTGCTCAAGTACTTGCATCATCATCCTCATCTCTTCCATGCTGTTCAGGTACGTATACGTACGTATATATATATATATATAATTAACTAATCATATATATGATCCATTAATTAATTAATTAATTGCCTGTACGTTATATCATATCATATCTATTCTTTATTTTAATTATTATTTAAAGATGGAACAAGAAGCAATCCGGTGCAAGAGACTCGAAACCGGCCGTGGGATTACATGGGATGATACGAGACAGATGCCGTTAACTAGTCGGGTGATACAAGAGACGCTGAGGAGTGCCAGCATACTCTCGTTTTTGTTTCGAGAAGCAGTTGAAGACGTAGAAATAGAAGGGTATCTGATCCCGCGAGGTTGGAAGGTTCTTCCTCTCTTTAGAACCATCCATTACTCCTCTGACTTCTTTCCAGACCCCGAAAAGTTCGACCCTTCAAGATTCGAGGTTACTATCACTCACCCAACGTCAATATATATTAATTGCATGCACATTATGACATCATACTATTGATCGATAGAGCAAGCAGTATATATTTATTTTGTTGTTGTAATTAAATTAAACTATTTCGGTTGAATGGCCCGCCGGATGGTTGACGCTGCAGGTAGCACCTAAGGCGAACACATATTTGCCATTCGGGAATGGGGTGCACTCGTGTCCAGGGAACGAGCTAGCTAAGCTTGAGATGCTCATCCTCCTCCACCACCTTACCACCTCCTTCAGGCAAGCCTGCTCGATCTCCCTTTTATTTCCGCTTAGATTCGATAGATTGATGTATATATATGTACGTAATAACTCCATTTGTGTACAGGTGGGAAGTGATCGGAGAAGACGATGACATACAGTATGGCCCGTTTCCGGTGCCCAAACAAGGCTTGCCTATCAAACTCCACCGCATATATAAAAGATGATGATGCCCTTCAGCTTCAGAGACCAAATATAGCTTCATCGAATTAGAAACTTAATTGGGAATTATATTTAATTTATATACTCCAATAGGGAAATGGATGTTGGTCCCTGATGTTTAATTTCTTGGGCTTAAAATTAAATAAAGTGATGAACAAAACTAACCCACAAGTTTGGTTTACCCAAAATACCAAACACCTTTACTGCTGCTGGGCTTCATGTTTGGGCCTCTTAGCTCTTATAACGTTTTTGGTTCTTACTTTATTTTTTGTTTTTTAATTTTTTATTGGGTTGGTCCATAAGTACTAACAAATAATGATAGAATCAATTACTTTACATTCCTAAACGCCAAGTTATTCTTGCAAGTGTTTCTAAAAATACTACTTTCGTGATTTAAACTTTATTTTTATATATGTCTATGACCTTTTGGAAAGACACATGTATCCCCACCATATAAACAAAAAGTGATCAAGTGTTGTTTTCTTTCTGTTTTGTTGTTTTATTCTCAACCAATTAATAATATATATTGTTTGCGGAGCACAGAGAATATTTCAATCTCTACCGTTGGATCTATCTACTTTTAAGGATAACCCTTGATAAGGGGTATTTCTTGAAAAGCACATAGTACAACTTTTTTATGCAACAACTACATTCACAACTATTAACCACCCACTAGCCCACATCCACGTCTCAAGCCACCCACTAATCCACATTTACTTCTCAAACCACCCACTATATATAGTTGAAAAATATATTTAAGTAATAAAAAATAACATCTTACTTTAATAATTATAATATGCCACAATTAGCAAGTATGTGATCTAACATAAAATAAAAACAAAAAACAAAAATAGCTTTTGTCATATTATGTTAATGCACTTCAAATTATAATGCTTTTAAAAACATAATCCGAACGAAAATAGTTATACATGTATGTTGATTTAGTTGATTATTTTGTTCTTTTACTTTTGCTGATATAGAAGAATTTAATTTTTTTACGGTAAATCCGGGCACCGCCCGGGTAAAAAAGAACTAGTTTTTTATGTTCTTATGTCTATGATAAATACCATAACAAAAAAAAAATTCTTTCTTTTTTGTATTTATAAACAGTAGATCACAAAATCAGAATTAAATGAATTATAGTGTGAAAATAATAAATCATTGTGCTTCTCGTATCTCTCAATACATATTTAGCTTCTTACAATAATAAATTATAGTACTGAGCGCACCAATGAATGCATGAACGTTGTGTACATGCAATGTAAAAAGATTTTTTTTAGTTTTTTCATATTCATGTTGATATTAATAACATAAGGTTACTTGTAAAAATTACACGCATTCATAACTTTTAATGTGTACGTGTTTGTGTGTTATTTTTTAAAAATTACATGCATTCATGTTGATATTAATAACATAAGGTTACTTGTAAAAACGTATATTTAAACATGAGTACCGTGAATATACGTTCAAAACGGTATTGTTCTATGAACACGTGTCACATACTTTTAATGTGTACGTGTTTGTGTGTTATTTTTTACAACTAGTCTTATATTGTTGATTTAATATTATTATATAAAAAAATTAATGTGCTTAAGGGTGATTATAAGATATCAGATGAATTCAACAAAGCATATTTTAGCATTAACAATTAACCTTGTTAAAATAAGCGTTGAGTCCCTAATCAACCCCAAATGCGTCAAGAATTGAATACACTAGACGTATATTTAGTCTAATAAATTAGGCATATTAATTCTCATATAAATTTATCCTATAATAACATATAAATTAGACATTAATGGTTCAGACATTAAAAACTGTTTGTTGTATAAAATGAGAATTTTTTAATCATTTGTTAACCTTTTTTATATTTTAAATTTAAAGGGTTAATTGAAAAAAAAAATTTCACGATAAAGTCTTATAATTTTTTAAAAATGTTTTAAATTCATAAACAAATATTAGTTGTTACTTAATGAGTTGGTCAAATGAAAACGGTAAAACAAAAGGCTCAAAGAATTAAGCACTAAAATGAAAAGATTTTATCAACATTAAACCGGTGAAAAATTAAACTACATGTAATAATCAATCAAACAAGTCAAATCTAACTTTAAATAAAACATAAATTTGTTTAGGAGTTTAAACAGGCAGTAAAAAAATTTAAGAACTTAATTACAAAAATAAAAAAAGTTATGAGTTTTTTTTTCAACATTACCCTATTTTAAAACTATACTATTTTAGAATAGAAATTTTATATTTTAAACCAAAACAAAACGTGTGTATTGGTTTGAAGCAAAAACTAAATCATTTAAAATTGATTTTTTCAAGCATTATTCTTTAAATGACAATAAGTGTTATTTGAAGAAAAAACTCGTATTAAATTTACAAGAAAGTCGTACATATAAATTAATCTATATATAATAAAGCAGAGCACTGTTTTAGGTGTGACAAATATAATTCTCAATTATTACATATAAAAATTAAAATTTTATTTTATACATTTATAATTTTATTAAAATATATTAAAAACAAAAAGATTATAACAACAACATTATTTGTTTAAAAAATAAAAAATTATAATATAAAAAAAACATGTATAACATTTTGTTTATTTAATTAAAAATTTAAAAATATTATGTTCTATATTAAAATTAAGATCTCAAAATATATTAATCGGAAAACAAAAATTTTAACAATAAAAATAATTATTATTTATATATTTAGAAAGTTATAAAAATAAAAGTTACTATAAGTAACACTATTATTATTGTGTTTTATAAAAAAATTAGTAGTTTTATATTTTATTGAGAATTTTATATAAATAATTTTTATCGTAATACATGATAGACCAACAACGATGATAATAATAGTAATTTAATAAGTTATAAAACTATGATGGACATGCTGATTGATTATCTTGCTACCCAAGTATTAAAATTTATGGAATATTTATTTATTGACGAAGGAGTCCGAGAAAACCTACACTTAGCCGCGTTTCTTGTTAATCACATATCTACCGTCGATGGTCGTGGACTTGGCATAGCATTAACAAACAAATATCTCGTATTTCCTCACACACATAGCCTATCTCCTCCTCATATCGTCTCTGCATCTTTTTATCCAAACCAACAACCCATCAAACACAATAATCATATGTTGATTCTTTGAATCAAGATTCAATTCGATTTAAATTATGATGCTCTCAAGACTTGGTCGCTCAATCTCTCGTTCAAGGGTAGGTTTTTTTGTTTTCTATGTAAATTCTTCATTGTTTTCCCCTTTTCATGCGGTGTGTGGTTTCTGATCTTGTTGTTTCGGATCTTGGTCGATGATTTCGTAGAACGTTTTGAGTGGTGCAACTAGCGGAAGAACACAGATTTTGACCGATTCTTCAGTGTATCAATCTCGATACGTTGGAAAAGGAGATGATAATTTGGGGTTTTTGAAGCGTTATCTAGGTTCTTTAGCAGCTAACAATGAAATAAATGGTTCTGTGCTATCATCGAAGGTGTATATATCCGATATTAATTACGTTCTTGCAAACCCTAGAAGTCGAAGGTTCTTTTCTAGCGAGGCTCCAAAGAAGAAGAGTAAGTTTTTCTCTGTTACTGTTTCAGCTCGCTCACTGCTTACGGCACTTATTTATTTTTCTTGAAGGGTAATCTAATCTAAACAAAAATAGAATGATTCGATTACTAAAAGTATTTGTGTTCCTACCTAATATAAGAATACTGAACATTTGATCAATCTAATATGGACTTAACCTCTGCCATGTTTCACAATCTTTTTTCAGATTATGAGAACTTTTACCCTAAGGAGAAGAAGGAAACTCCAAAGGGGAATAATCAGAAATCTGAATCTAAAGGTTAGTTACCTTTACTTCTGAGTGTACTCTTTTGGACGCTCCTTTTATGGTAGTTCTACTATTGGGTGTTTAAAAAAGCAACAGTTAGCTTGTTAATGTTGTGTGTAGTTTTTGTATTGTTCTTTAGCAGTCTGGTTTGACTACTTTTCAAAGCGAGCTAATAACATACACTCTTAGAATGAAAAAACACTTAGAACTGGTTGATGATTATCAATCCTTATGGGGTGCTTTTATTTGGGTTTATTCGAATTTCGAAATACCTAATTTTGTAGTTGGCATGGATGCATCTTATCACTGCTTTTATTTGGGTTTTATTAGAAATGCCTACCTTTGTAGCTGGCAATCTGGCATGAATGCATCTTAGAAGTGAGTGGTTTTTAGAATGCTGTATTAGCTTAGGTGTGATGTACTAATATCGTGTTTAGGAGGAGTTGTTGATGTAAAATTTCAAAGGTATTGCTTTTAAGTTTTATGGCAAATGACAAATGGACACAGTCTATTTATTGCCAACAAAACATTGAACTGTTCTCATTGTAAATGACAAATCATTGACATGTTGCCTGGAAATTTACTATTTAAGTTTCAGCTTCTTTTGTGCCATATTGTGATACAATTTTGCTACATTCCGAGTCTGAGTAAATCAAAATGTTTAATTATGCTCTCAACACCTGGTCGCTCAATCTCTCGATCATCTCGTTCTTCTGCATCGTCTCTACAACTTCAACATTATTGAGATCAAAGGCTGTTACCTGTTATGAATCAAAAACCCAAGGTGGAGTTTGCAATCAGGTTGCAAATTTAAGAAATCATTTCTATCTTGAATAACACATTTGTTGGATCTGACTCTTTTCATTGCTGTTGTATTAGTAAATAAAAGATGTTCAGAGTCTTAACTCCTTCCAAGCATTGGTTGCATACTTGCATATATGTTTATGTGGTATCAGTTTGTGCTATGTGGTCTCAACAACATATGTAAGAGAATAGTGTAATGAATTTGTACATGATGTTTGAAGCTGACACCTTACTAACTTTATGCAATTTGTAGAGGAATCAAGCACAGAAGATGATGGAAGTTTCTTTCCAAAGCAATTTCAAATGCATATACCTCTCCCTTTACTAGTGATTGGGTTGTTGCTCTTTTCGTCGCTGTCTTTTGGTCCTCGTGAACAGAAACAGGTTAGCAATTTTCTTAGTACATTCAGAAGCTTAATTTAACTGGTCGTTTGGCTTGAATGGTTAATATCTCACTTGGAGTTGTTGATAATCTGTGCCATTGCTAAAGGACATAGTTCATTTAGTCATTCTATAAATGGGAATATGCCTTTCTTTTCTTGGAACTTTAGGAGGTTTACCTTTTTATAATAGCTGGTTTTGTTTTTTACCATTTAATTTGGGATGAAGGGCTTATTGATTTTCGTAGTTTGTTTTATAGCATTTTAATGCCAGATGAATTGCTTATTGCTTTTGATTACTTATGAACTCAAATGTAGTTCAAGTAAGTCTTTTATATATACAACTGATATACTCGGATGGATTCTTATAATTTTTATCATGACACACATTTAGTTAGTTTTTCGAGGTACTTAACAGTAAACACAATTGCCATTTGCTTGTGAGAAAAAAAATATTAAGATGGATTGACCACTAACACACTTTGTTAACAAGCATTGCCATATTTATCAAATATAAACTAAGTTCCATTTTGACTAAAGACATGTTATCATAAAACAAGAACCTTGTTTGAACTAGGCTTAAACAAAATGTTAAATGAACGAATGATTACTGTTTTCCCTAGTACTTCACTGTGCCACTAATCACCACAAGCTATTTGTGATACACTCCCCAATCCCATGGCTTAAAGTATCAATTTGTATGCTTAATAACAACCTGCGATTTAATTTCAAGGAATGGTCCTTCAAGAATGTTTATAGATTCAGAACAATTGCTCGCAGCAGGTGCAGAAGCTGTTATTTTGCTGTCAGATGTCATTGTGTTTGTAAATGATATATTAAGTTGGGGAAACTCTCGTGGTTTTACAGATTTTAACCATGGATAGAAGTTTACATGCTTTGTTTGCCATAGCACCATGTTCAGGACTTGTCAATGGTCATGATAGCTAAAGTGCTTATTTTATTCCTAGTATCACGTTTAAGTGCATTTGTAAAGTGTTTATCTTCTCCTCTTTAGAGACTTGAGACTGAAGTATTCATGCAAGGTCATGTTAAATTTTATTTCAAATTGATCAACATCTTGAGAGCGTGCCTTGGAGCAAGTGGTAAGGTTACTTTTTGTGGTAGGTAATGATTCAAAACATCAAGACTACCCATGTGCAAAATGCTAGGGACTTCCCTTCCCAGAACCCATTAATCCAAGTAGCCGTGGTGCCCCAGGATTGCTTTTTGGTCAAATTCCCATTGTTATGAGTGAACACATTCATTTTTTTCATATTCCAGCACCAACACTGCCTGAAGGTGGTCACAGTAAAGCTACATCAAATGTTTATGCAGAAGTATGAGTTTGTCTCTTTATGTGCATTAATGATGTCCTTTTTCCTAGTCTGGACGTCTGGTGAGCAAGAGGAAGTTGTTGGTATTGATTCTTCTCTAAATTTACTTGAGGTGTATTTTGAGTACTGCATAGTCATTGTTATCTGCATCAACCTGTTTGAGGTGTAGGAAGAATATTATTATGACTTCTGCTAATGCTGTATTTACACTCCCTCAAGTATTGCATTTATGAACCGTATTATTGATAATTTGAAAACCATTTGGAATACGTGAACTATGGCTTTTGCCATGTTTTAACCAAAGATTACTCTTACTTTTCAGCTTGGGTTATTGTGATTTTGTTTAAATCTTCACTCTTTTGTAAACTTCTATGATAGCTATGGCAAATTTGATTCTGTATATTTCCAAAAACAAGCTAAGTTTATGTAAACTAGATGTAAATTCAACTAATTCAAACTTGTTGGGGGGAGGTTTAAGTGTTAAAGTAACTTCTATTTAAACTAAATATACTTCAGAACTTGATCAAGGTTCACCATGGGATGGTAAGTAATGCAGGACACTCGTTTTCGTTATCTAGAATTCCGTACTTTCTTGGAACGGCAGTGTAGTTTTGCTTTCTGTGCAATATAGAAGTGTATAATTTAATTCAGTTATTACTTGCATCTGATTTGAAATAGCAAAAAGAATTGAAGTGCCTGACATCATTTTCCTTTTGATTCTAATAAATGCAGATTAGTTTCCAAGAGTTCAAAAATAAGCTTCTTGAGCCAGGTTTGGTGGATCATATAGTCATTTCTAACAAATCAGTTGCAAAGGTTTATGTCAGAAGCTCACCACGCAGTCAATCAACTGATGGTTCTGTTGAAGGAACTTCAATTGATTTACCTGCAAAAGCAAATACAAGTCAGTATAAATACTATTTCAATATTGGGAGCGTTGAATCATTTGAGGAAAAATTAGAGGAAGCACAGGAAGCACTCGGGATAGATTCTCATGATTATGTTCCGGTCACATACGCTTCCGAAATGGTTTGGTATCAAGAAATTATGCGATTTGCACCCACACTCTTATTACTAGGATCCCTTTGGTACATGAGTCGGAGAATGCAAGGCGGTCTAGGTGTTGGAGGTGGTGGTGGAAAAGGTGCCCGTGGAATATTTAACATTGGAAAGGCCCATATTAATAAAGTTGACAAGAATGCAAAAAATAAGGTGCTCTTTTTTTCTCTAAATACCATCGAATATGCTCAGCTGGTCTATGATTAATTATTTGAAGGTTTAATTTATGCTCTTAATCAGGTCTTTTTCAGTGATGTTGCTGGCTGTGACGAAGCAAAACAGGAAATAATGGAGTTTGTGCACTTCCTCAAGAACCCAAAGAAATACGAGGAGTTGGGAGCTAAAATTCCAAAGGGTGCTCTATTGGTAGGGCCACCAGGCACAGGCAAAACCCTTTTAGCTAAAGCAACTGCAGGGGAATCTGGTGTGCCTTTCCTCTCGATATCTGGATCTGATTTTATGGAAATGTTCGTTGGTGTTGGCCCGTCTAGGGTGAGAAACTTGTTCCAAGAGGCTAGGCAGTGTGCACCTAGTATAATTTTTATTGATGAGATTGATGCAATTGGTCGTGCAAGGGGACGTGGGGGCTTCTCGGGTTCTAACGATGAGCGTGAGAGTACTCTTAACCAGTTGCTTGTTGAAATGGATGGATTTGGCACCACCGCTGGGGTGGTTGTTCTTGCTGGGACTAACAGACCCGATATTTTAGACAAAGCTCTGTTAAGGCCTGGTAGATTTGATAGACAAATCAGTATAGACAAACCCGATATCAAAGGCCGTGAACAGATATTCCATATTTATTTAAAAAAAATCAAACTTGATAATGAACCATCATATTTCTCTCAGAGACTTGCTGCACTGACTCCTGGGTTTGCTGGGGCTGATATAGCCAATGTATGCAATGAAGCAGCCTTAATTGCTGCGAGAGGTGAGCAGACTAAGGTGACCATGGAACATTTTGAGGGAGCCATAGATAGGATCATTGGTGGGCTTGAGAAGAAGAACAAGGTAACATGATTTGCTAGTGATTTTTTTTCTTTCTTTATAATCTAATTTTCTGAAATATGCCATAATACTGTGTTATTGAAACAGGTGATAAGCAAGCTTGAACGCCGGACAGTAGCTTATCATGAAGCCGGCCATGCTGTTGTCGGCTGGTTTTTGGAACATGCAGAACCTTTGTTGAAAGTGACAATTGTTCCTCGTGGTACCGCCGCACTTGGTTTTGCACAGTATGTACCAAGCGAAAACCTACTCATGACCAAGGAACAGCTTTTTGACATGACTTGCATGACGCTCGGGGGGCGGGCTGCTGAACAAGTAATATTTTTCAGTCATTTGTGGTTTTGACTACTTGTGGTAATGGCTAAAGATTATGTATATCTTGATCTCAGGTCATATTGGGAAAGATTTCAACTGGAGCACAAAACGACTTGGAGAAGGTAACGAAGATGACGTACGCTCAAGTTGCAGTATACGGCTTCAGCGAGAAAGTAGGTCTCCTCTCGTTTCCTCAACGAGAAGATGGGATGGAGATGAGCAAGCCATACAGTAACAAAACTGGGGCGATCATTGACACAGAAGTCAGGGAATGGGTAAACAAGGCATACGAACGCACGGTCTCACTCGTGGCCGAACACAAGGAGAAACTTTCTCAGATTGCGGAGCTCTTACTCGAGAAAGAAGTCCTTCACCAAGATGATCTGGTAAAAGTGTTGGGTGAACGGCCGTTCAAAGCAAGCGAAATGACAAACTATGACAGATTTAAGCTAGGATTCGAGGAGGAAGATGCGAAAACTGGAGAGACAGAAGAAGGTAGCACTGCAGAAGACAACAATGGGTCACCACCACCGCTAGAGCCTGAGGTAGTCCCTGCGTAACATGTGCAGAAAAGAGGTTGATGTAAACGTTTTTTAATTGGAAAACAAAAGTTCCTCCTCCTGATTGGCATTGGAAAAGAGAGATTTGTATGGAGAGAATGAAATGTATTTGGTATAAACAAGTGGAAGTGGTGGTCTTGGTCTGATACTGATACTGATTCTGATACACAACAGGGGGATGTAAAGTTGATGTGGTGCATTTTCATTTTTATTTTTTATTTTTGTAAGAATTTCTGTTTGTCCGACTTACATATATACCACAAATTTGTCATTTTTTAGACACCCAATGTTTAAATGGTCGGTCACTAATCCAACGCTCCAAGATGTAGTTTTCTGACTTGTTTAATATATGTGACTTTTTTTTTCATAATTTTGTCTGTTGGTTGTGTGTATTTTGATTACTTCACTATTGCAGATGTTCAAACAACTTGTTTTTCGTTTTTCCAGTTCTGAAATTTTCAAACTTAATTACAAGTTTTATAATCAATTTTTCAGAAAATGGAAATATGATAATAGTAAATTTATTACTGACAAAATATACGTGTGCAATGCTCTAATCATTAGATTTAAAATTTAGGGGCGTTTGGTTAACATAATGTTTTCAGCAGAACGAATGGAATCTGTCAAAGAAATGAAATGAGAACTAAATTTCATTTATTGTTGTTTGATTGGCAGGAATGAAATAGAATGAAATTAAATTTCATTTCTTGTTAATTTCTATTTTTAAATTTGTAATGTGAGATGAGATTTGTGGTTATATGGTAGGTGGGGTAAGATTGATGAAGTAGGACAGAGTTGGGGTAGGTTGGGTGGGTGAGATAGGGTGTGGGGGTTTAGGTAAGGTAAAGTAGGGTGGGTGTGGATGGGGTAAGGTGGGATGAAACCGAGATTGAAACTTATGAAACTTGAATACAAATACGATATGTTTCCCCAAAACAATCAAATTTTAGCATAAAATAAAAATACCACATGGCCATTGATAACATTATCTTTGGGGTGGTTAGGGTTTACACTTTACTAGCCATAAAATACGAAGGACATGGTTGTGACTTGTGAGTTAAAAAGGGATGTTTCTTTACGAAGGACTTGGTTGTGACGTGTTTTAAATAAAATTATTATCTTTAAATTAGTTTTTATAATTGTAAAATTTATAAGGAATTGTTAAAATAAATCAGCTAAATAGTCAATCATATGATGCATGAGATTATTTATTGTAATAACTAAATCATTGATACCTGAAGGTGTACATTCACAATCATAACACGGGACTATTACTTCATTCCATTTCATCTCTTGTGAAATACTAACATACATTATGTTAAATTAGTTCAAATTATTATGATTATGATTGTGAGTTTCATATTTATATGATTATAGAAGTAATGTCTCAATCTTATTATTATTGTTAATTAACTTCAAATTGCTATGATTGTAAAAGTAAGATGATGTTTGATTTTTAGAAGGTTGATATCTGCTGTTAGCGGACTTAGATGTATAAATCTGCGGTCAGAAAAGATGACCTAAATGTCTACCGTCTTCGCAGACGCGGACAGACGAAAAATAATTAACGCGCTTCCATTTAAATTTTCTTTTCGCATCTTCAAGTTCGCGTATATAATAAGTTACAAACATGGCCAAATGTCTAACAAGTATTACACCATGTGGTAAAATGTGTCACAAGATTGATTGATAGAAGACCAAAAAATCAACATGTTGTCGCGGGGCATATTTGTCATATCCAGGTTTAATTTTGTGTTCGTCGCTACAGGCAAACCCTTTTTCTCCCCAGCAAATTCAGGGAACAGAGAGGAGAAGGGCTCTGCCGTAACCCTAATTTTCAAAATTCGACAATGGCCAAGCGCGAATTGTCAAGCACATTGAGGAACTTGAAGGTAAAACCCTTTTAATAATCCTTCATTCTTTTAGCTACCTCTCTGTCATTACTATGCATAACTTCCTTCTCAACCCACAATTTTTTACTCAAGTCTCAACCAGGTTTCTCATACTTCAAATTCAACCTATGCTTCCGTCTTTCGATTTTATGTTTAAAATTTGAGTTATCCATATTCGAGGTTAATTTGGTGTTGTTCTTATTTGTCTCTATGATAGTTCATGCAAAGAGGAGCTAATAAAGAGGAGAAAACCAAAAAGGAAGAAGGAATCGTACCTGATGGAAATTTCCCATCTTTCGCTACTACCAAAAAATGGTATTACTCGCCGCTATTCTCAGTTCTCTTATTGTTTAGTGGTTTTCCTTTAGTTGTATAAACTGTATTTTATTTTGGAGCCAATTATTCCTTCGTAAGATACAAAAATTTCACACTTTGAGCTTGGTGTCAGTGAACCAATTTTCAACTCGAAAATTGATACCAACAAGTGGCCATTTGTTCTCTAGATTTTGTATGTAGTGATGAATGATGACATTTGTTTAACATATAATTATAGGCCGTAGCATGTACTGGGCATAATAATTGTAACCATTTTGGTGGAACGAAAGGAATGTGTTCCAATCTCAAACTTGTGCGGATGCTGGTATCTTTCAATGTGGTTTGATGCTTATAATACATATACTAGGTCTTGTACCAAATTAAATCCACATGATTGAATTTGACTGAAATGTTTCTTTTACTTTCATGAAAGGACTAAAATTGTGGATGTGGGCTTATATCACTTCATTTTTCGGAGTCTTAATATGTTCTCAGCAAGTTCACATCAGATAATTTGTGAGTACGGAATATAATCTCCAAAGTACAAATATATAATAAATGAAAGTTACAAGTGCATTTGAGAGTAACAGTATCACGTCTATCATGTGATTGGGAATGCAAAACCCAAATGTTGTGCAATGCTCATGTTTAAGCAATTAATTAAACAGTTTGTACTACTTAGTCTTTAATCTTTATTTCATTCAAAATGATGCTATTTTAGTATTTAGAGTGTGTTTCTTCCTCCTGAGAAAATTGACTCTTCTATATGAAGAAGGTATCTCTTCAGCAAATTGGCATATAGAGTTTGATTTGCTATATTCACCCCACATTGGTAAATCATGCACCCTCCTTAAGCCCGTGTTAATAATCGTTGTTGCTACACAAATTTAAAGTTTTTTGTAATGCAATTTCAATCTACAAATGATCATATTGCAGATCCAATGTTTTCAGTATTTAATTGTGGATCGTTGTTAAGTTAAATGGCGGTCATTGGTATCAGGTGTTAAAGGTGACCTCGAGGTTGTAGGTTCGAGTCCTATTGTGGACAAAGGTGTAGATTTAGGAGTAGGCTTTGATGAGTGTGTGTGTTCTGCTATACAAAGAAAATGGTGGTCATTGGTTGTCAAGCTAAGTGCAAATTTATTATGAATCTAAACCTTATTTGGTACTCAAGTCATGAATAATTTTCCATACATATAAAATTGGAAGTATGAGTCCGCATACTCTGTGTTTGTGTGTGTCTTTGATTTAACTCTTTTTCTACCTGTCGTGGTGTTCCTTTTTTTTCAATATTTTGGGAGATAACTTACTGACAATCCGAACCTTCTAGATTTCTGCAGTACAATATTCTTCTCTCTTTATCATGATTCATGGATTTGCTGATTTTTTTTTTGGCTTGGAATTTTTGTATTAGAGTGAATTTACGAATGCATAATTATAAACACCAATCACTAAGCCTAGGATAATGTTTATTCTAGAAGGGGTAGAGGGTAAATCAGGAAAGTGGCTAGAATTGGGTAGAAAAGAGAGAATAATTAAGAGGGGAGTGACGTTTGTTGCATGTTATGATTTTTGCTTTAACTGTATTGGCTCTTAACCTTAGTGCTTTGAGAGAGGGAGATTCCCTGGAACCAACCTTTTGATTACGTGTTCATTAATACAATCTTCCTATTCACCTTCAATTTATCCATTGTTCTTAGAGTTGAGTTCTCAGTTCTCATCAGTGGGAATGTGGGATGATGGTAGAAGAGTTCGACTAGGTTTTAAAAACTGAAAGGAGCACATATAATTTGATTTCCAATTTTCCATCCCTAACCAAACAATATGGCCCACTTCTTGCATTTCTCCTGTATTGTATTACTATTTTACATCCTCTGGATATGTAAAATCTGGTGAAACCAATTTATTCGTGTGAGTGTATGACTAAAAGATTGGATGCATATTTCATGTTCTTGATACCATGTTTGCTTCGAGGTATCGGTGTTCCCTTGTGACTATACACATATATATTTTGAATATCATTAACTATGGTTTCTACATGCAGTGTGGTTATTATGGAAGGTGATCCTAGTCCAGGGGCCATTAGAGGCCGAATGTCATTTCAAAGTTTTAATCCTTCTATTGATGTAAGTACAAGAGTTTATGTGGAAGAAAAAAAAAGCCTTTTTTGAGTTTATACTCTATGCCTTTTTTCTCAATGTAAAATCTTGTTTCTGTAGAAGTTAAATGAAGAGGCTTCAAACCCGAGACAATCTGAAAATGATGCTACTTGCTCTGGGGATCAAGGTGGAGGACCATTTGATAGGTTGGTCATCCTTTAAAATATATTGAAAATCATTATCATTTAATTCATATCCTGTACTAATATATGCGCAACTCCAGAACCGTTGTATCAATAGAAAATGTATCATCACAAAATGGATCAGTGAGCTTGAAAGAAGAAACTCCTAATAGCAATAAATCCAATGGAGACCTCAAAAGGAAACAAGTTGAAGTAATGATAGACAATAAATCACCGAATATTGTTGAAGGCAACCAGAATTCTTCTTCAAATAACAGTAAAAAAAATTCTCATAAGCCACACAAGCGAGGAAAGCTGGACTGGAATGTTCTTAGATCTCCAAAAAATCAAAGCAAAAAGGACTGATTTTTTTCAGTTTAAACAATTAAAAGCCTGCTTTTATCAATATACTATTCCCCTCAGGTCTCATAGTTCAGTTGCAATGTAACTTTCCAACAAGTTTATCTTGTTTATTGTATTACTTTCCTGTTCCTTCTAGTTTATTTCAAATATGATGAAAGAATAGTCTTTTTTGCTTCTTTAATGGTTGTTGTGGCGTTATAGTTCTTAAGTTGCTTTAAATTTTGAACGATTAATGGAATCATTAAGAGGTCATTTTACCTTTGAATGACTTCTTAATGATTCCATTAAGAAGTAAACAAATAACCCCGAAGTTTCTCTGTCAAGAAAACAGTATCTGCTGTAACTTGTTCATTTTTATTCAAAGGACGGGTATATGTTTTTTCTATTACGTTTTCGTCATGTCGATGTTATTGAGAAAGGCTGTACAATTTATGTAGGATTTAGGTTAAATTACACAGGTAAGCATTGCAGAAATGCTTCTGCTTTTTATATACCAACAATCTGTTAGCAAATGGTAGCTTATTCTCAACCTAAAAAGTAGGGTAAAATAGAACTAGCAAATTCTATTCACACACATGTGTTCTAGATCTTTCAAAGGATCATGTTTTCGCTCTGAACAGTCAAAGTCAAGCTGCATATGAGGGAAACTCTGTTTTAGTGTTTTTATCGTCTGAAGGAATCACAATAACATATATTCTTGTAATGTTGGGTAAAACATTAGATTGTAATCAATTCATGCCACAGTTTTGTTTTAGGATTGTATTTACATTCTGTTTAGACATGGATATTTCCTGTTCTATGTGTGGAATGCTAAGTTAACAAACACTGTTTCTCTTGTAATTATTGCTATTTTTTTTTTTTTTAATTTTACTATAGCTGGTGGTCGGAATTTCCAAGTTATTTCTTGATTTACTGGTTGGTGTGAGCAGATGTTTAAGGCATCATCTGATTGAAATGGATTCTCTTGCAGTTTTAGATGACCGTGGATATTAAATTTAGTTTGTTATGAACTTTTGATAACAAGATGACGAGTTAAAGTTTATTTATTTGGATTGAATTCCTCATTTATGGAAATTTGACATTTTCACCAACTCATACATGAACTAGGTTCTAAAACCATTACTAAAAGCTATATATTTAATCATTCATCATCAAACATACTAATAACTGAAATTTCAATTTCAATTTTATCCAACTACGTTCCATGAATGAAATGCCACCTGAAGGAAGTATAGATTTCAATAGGAAATAATTGGAAATTCTACTAGTATGGATGATTACACTGGGATTAGGGGGAAAAAAATAAAGGCATGAAAAAAGCATTCCAAAGTCTGTTACGCAGGTTTCCACAAGGAAATACCATAGAGAACTCTTCCCTTCCATCCTTGTAACATCCATTTCCCGTCCTCATCCACCAGAAAATCCTTGTGGTAATTCAACCTTACTTTACGCTTCACTTCCTCCACCTTCTCTCGGTACAACGGGACCTGCCGGAACCCTGCTCGGACGTTCCTTGATTGCCACTGCTTATACGTCTCCGGTCTCTCTACTCTAGTAATCCCTTCACATGCTACCACATTCATCACTTCCCTCCCAAACACCTCTTGTTCATACAGAACTCTCAGTTCGCATTCTCGTGGTGCCGTGTTGTCAAACATGTCGAACAGAGTCGAGAAGTGGAAGACAGCCTCTCTGAACCTGTTCAGTAAGAACGGTGCGTTGTGCGTCCCGTTGATTATGCCCAGAACAAACATGTCTGGGTTGATCGCTCTGATTAACCTCAATACTGTGTCTCTAGGGCTGCTCTCGACTACCGTCTCATCCAGAATATTCCGTAACCTGTTGACTGAATTCACCACAGTCAGCTCGTTTCTGTCTATGCTCAGTTCCTCGATTCTAATCTCGTCCCATTTCTTTGCTATCCCGATGAACTTGAACGGCACATTGAACCTCTTGCAGTATTTTGCAAGACGCTTACCTGTCTCCTCGACTCGTGCTGCTGGGCGGAACCCTGGCTGTGGAAGGTCAATGCCGGTTATCTGGAGCATCGGCGGGCCGCCAGGTCTTGTAGACAATTTCTTGATGAAGCACGGCCACTGGAAACCGTATAAGATCCCGAAATCTATAATGTGAAGCTTATCCTTGCCTCCCGATAGTTTGTCAATCGACCCGTTTGCCAATATATTTGACATTCTGTGGAACGGGCATGCCATTATGTAAGCGTGGTAGGCTTTTAAGATCTGAGCAGCCGATATTTTTTTCAGACTGGCCTCCCGGTAAACCTCGGCTCCATTGCCTGCTATGCGTGCCTCTATAGCCTGTAGGAAATAATACGCCAATCTTTCTGTAGCATCTCCACGAGGAGTACAATGCTCCTTGATTTTCTTCAACAGTTCACAAACAGAACTAAAATTGCTGTTTGTCATGGCTTGGGCACATTGAGTCAACCAATCCCTCAAATCCACCACGATTTCTTGAGTGCTTGTGTTTTTCTTCCCTTTTGGTCTTCCTCTTTTCGCTGATTCCTTCATCTTTTTTCCTAATTCGCTGGAAGTGAACCGTGGAGGTTCATGATCATATAGCAACAAATCTTCGTCATACGGTTCCGGCTGATCGGATTCAAGCTCGGTGGTGGTTGCCAGTTTTGGTTCTCGCTCTTCTTCTCCAGAAGGGCTTCTCTTTCTGCTATAGTTCATACTACTTCCTTGGAGGAGACGGGTAAGGTTTCCAACAGGGCCATAACTAGGGCTTCTCTCTTCACTGCTGGTAGTCCCGCCGTAGTAATCAGGTGGGCTGTCTTGGCAGTCTCGGTACGTGTCAAACGGATATCGTTGTTGGGAATCCGCAGGCTGCTTGTTGACAAGCACATCGTACAACAACTTCTCGGCTGCTTCGACTTGTAGGGCCATGCACTGGTTGTACATACAAGGCTGTTCCTTCAAGTCATCCTCTTCCATGAGCATCTGGTTCAGGAACTTGAGGACGGAATCATAATTGTCCGAACCATCCCCCTCTGCTGTCGTCGAGGGGGATGGATCCATACAACAAACGGGTGTTGGGTCAAAGTTCTCCCGGTTTATGTGGGTTTGGTCGAAAGCGGGTTGAACCGAATGGTGGTTATAGCTGTTTATGTAGCTGTTGATGACAGATTCATATAGAGTGTCCATAAGAGTGGGAGAAAATGAGTTTGAAAATTGAAGTATGAAGTAGAACAGAGGTGAGCTGATGTGTTGTTGATATAGAAGGGATGCATACAGCTTCTGATGCATTAGGTACAAGCAGGGTTTGCTTTAGCTTTTGTATGATATTGCTCTATATCATTGTGTATTAAAAAATATACAGAAAACAGAAGTTTCCCAGAAATAGAGAGATGGTGGATGATGAGGCTTAGCCAATAGCCACCCGGTTACCGGATGGTCGGGTGAGAATGAATCCAAGGAAGATTCAAAGGAAGTAGAGATGAGTTGAGCCAAGTTGGAATTGTCAATTGACTCGATGAACGATGGATGTAGGGTCACATCATCATAATAATTTTTTTACAAGAAAATGACTTTGTATTATTTTATTCTCATTTTAATATATAATAGTGACCCTTAAGTTTTCTTCTCACTTTTGTTGCTGAAATTTGTGTGAGGTCGCAAGGGATTTTACAACTTGAATGTGACAAAAAAATAAAAAATATAATTGATATGTGACATTATTTAATTAATAAAAGGTATTGATAAATGTGTTTGGTATTTATCCCTTATCCGTTTATTATTTGTATATTTGTATTTGACTATATACATTGCCTAGGATAGGAGGGAGGAGGGACTAATATTATTATTATTTAATTATTATTATTGTTATTATTGGAGTGGGTGCAACGTTTTCAGCTAAAAATTGGCATTAATATTTATTGTCAAACTTTTTGACTTGCTCCCCACGTACCATTTGTCACTGTCTTATATATTAATTAATTAATGTATTCTTGAATATCTATTTCATGTTCACATTGGAACAGTCTAGATGACCCACCTCTAGAAACTTGGACTTCCCACAATAACTAGTTTTTTCTTCTATGCTATACTATACATACATCAAATAAATCACTAAGACTATTGATTCTTCTCATTATTTTAGAAACAAACAAACCATATGTAAGCATAATAAAACATGTTTATTCCATAATCAACATTGACCGCTGATTGGTCAACATCACATGGCAATTATATTATTGATATCAACCAGAGCACACAAACAAAAGTGTCTTCTTATAACATCCCATATTTTAGAAATAGTTAATACCAGGTTACATGGATTGATATAAGGAAATATATAAAAACTAACTTTCACAAAGGTTTATAAAATATTTCTTAAAATTTTAAATTTATTAGGTTATATTATAATATTATTGTATTTGATTTGAATTGAATTTAAATTAGATATTAATAATAACAATAGATATAGTTTTTTCTTTGGGTTAAAGTCGTACAAATGCAACATACTTTTCTCAATTTACCTAAATGACTAATCAACTTTTTTTTTTTTTGACCGGATGGTAGTTGTACTCCAAAATAACTTGTCGATATAGTAAGTGTAACCAGTAACAATGTTGATATGACAGTTTTTGCTGATTCAAATGACAACGTAACAGGTTTTTAATGACATGATGCTTATGTGAATTTACTTTATCAACATAGTTATTGATTACACGTACCATATCGACAAGTTATTTTGTAGTACAACGTGAATTTTGATCTATATAAATAATTTAGAAAATCCACATAAGCATTTAGATACTTTTCATACTTCTAAAAACACAAATATAAAATCATTACCTGTAGAACTGATAATCAAATGTATCATTTCAACAATAAATTTTAAGCACAAGTACCAATAGGATAAAAAAAATAACTAGTCATTTGAGTAATTGCAACATAATTTTAGTGATACAATGGTTGGTGGGATGAACTGGCAGGGGTCCATAAGGAGAGTGCGTAGAGAACTCTCCCTTTCCAACCTTGTAACATCCAGTCATTGTCTTTATCAAGTACAAATTCCTTATGGTACTTTTTTTTCACTTTTTTACGGACTTCCTCCACCAGATCCGAGTCCAAACCCAGTTTCTGGAAACCCGCTCTGGAGTTCCGACCTTCCCATTTTTGGTACGTTTCTGGCCTCTCAACCCGACTCCTCCCCTCGCATGCAACCACATTCATTATCTCCCTCCCGTACACCTCTTGCTCATACAACTTCCGATCTTTGTCTTCGTGCTTCCCAGTTGCTTCAAACATGTCGAAAAGCGTCGTGAAGTGGAACGCTGCTTCTCGGAACCTCGTAAGAAAGTAGGTTGCGTTATATGTTCCGTTTAACACACCGTGCACAAACATGCTTGGGTTTAACTCCCTGATGAAGTTAAGCACTGCATCCCTCGGCCGATTCTCCACCACCGTCTCGTCCAATACGTTCCTCATCCGATATAAGCTATTCACAACCAGCATCTCCTCAGGATCGATCTCCAGATCTTCAGTCCGAACGTTTTCCCAGTTTTTAACAATCAAGTGGTACTTGAAAGGGACATTAAATCTCTTGGCGTAGTCCGCCAACCGTCGCCCCGTTTCTTCCACACGCTCTGACGTCCGAAAACCATGCTGCGGAAGATTAATTCCCGTGATGCGTAGCATGGGAGGTCCACCGGGCCTTAGAGAAAGACCCTGTATAATACAAGGCCATTGAAACCCATGTAAGATACCGAAATCAATGATGTGTAGCTTGTCTCTACCGTTTGCATGCTTCATGATAGACTTGTTAGCAAAGATGTTGGACATCCTGCGGAACGGGCACATGTTGATGTGTGCCTTGTAACACGACAAGATTTGAGCCGCGGATGCGGTTGTTGACGAGAGGGCTTGGTATACCTGTGTTCCAATGCCAGCCAAGCGTGCTTCAATGGCGTTTGCAAAGTAATGAGCCATCCTCATAGAGGAACTCCCGTAAGGAGATGAGTGTCTCCTTATCGTCTTGAGGATTTGAATGGCAAGTGCTGTATCGTTACTAGCCGTTGCTTCTGCACACTGGTACAGCTCCCTCAAATCCACCATTTCCTCCACGGCGTCTTTTCTCCGTTTCTTGCGCATATTACCAGCTGACAAAGAAGTGTTTCGTATCAAGAGACGGTTAAAATCTTCACAAAGAAGTGCAGCATCATAAGCCTCAAATCTGTGGCAGTGGGGGGGATGTAGAACATCATGAAAGGATTTCTCGGTAGCTTGGAGAGCCAACATAGAGGGTTTGTTGGGTAGATTTAGATCATCATCATTATCATCATCTTCTTCTTCTTCTTCCATGAGCATTTTATTCAAGTAATTCAAGACTCCATCAAAGTAGTCAGCTTTCTCTGGAGGATCAAAAAGGTTGAGGTACATGTTATTATTGTTTATGGATGTAGGTTTCGTTTAACGTAACGTATGATTTGTGAGGCAGGAATGAAGTATTTGGATGTTGGTGGCACCCGGTCAACACTGAAACATGATAGGATTAACGCAAAAGGACGAAAATGGGTTTTTGGATTACTGATTTACTGGACAAAAAATGGAGCCATCCCAGGTGCACATGAGACTGCCTGCAAACATTACACGTGTGACCACAACTCACTTCGTGGACGGCCTACATCATTTCTGTTGCTCCATTTTGAAAACCAAATACTCAAGTTAGAAAGAAAATAAATAATTGCAACGAGAGAATCAAAGAAATGAACGTTTACAAATGAGAGAAAGAATTATGATCAAGAGTATGATCATTACATGAAATAGGACGATTAACAGTTGGTTAATCTCCTTAACAAACTAATTAATTACACTTTACTGCATCTATATCTAGTGATTAATACATTGATAGTCCTTAGAGATTGATAATCACCACTACACATACTACATTCTCTACCTTGATTATACATCTCTAAGTAGATTCTACTTTTCAGCATGATAGTTGAACTTTGTAGCTGTTAATGCTTTGGTTGGTTAACATATCTGTTACGTTATCTTCAGTGTTTTACCTTTTCAACTGTCACATCCTTTTTCTTTATGACATCTTTGATGAAATGCAACTTCACATTTATGTGTTTCGTTATTCCATGGTAAACCTGATTTCGAGACAAATGTATTGCAATCTGGTTATCGCACAAAACTAGCTTTTTTGACTACTTCTATTAGAGCCATATATTCAGCTTCTTTAGAAGATAAAGCTACGACCTTTTGAATTGTACACTTCCAACTGATGACATTTCTCATTATCTTGAAAACATAGTCACTGATGGATCGATCTTCCCTTATCCATATCGTTAGGGTCCGAAAAACCAAGTATATTGTTTTGTTGTAGCTTTCAATTTGCCTTTTGATCCACATGAGCATAAGTTATGCACCCAAATGCTCTCAAATGTGAATAATCAATTTTTTTCATTTGACCATTGACTAACATGTGTCTGATTGTTCAAGGCTATTGGCTACTGATGGTGACCTGTTGATAAGGTAAGTTGCAGTTGACACAACTTCCCCCCATAACATTTTTGGCATACTTAATTGAGACAACATACATCTGACCTTGTTAAATTAAAATTTATTTGGATTCCATTAAAATCTATAATAAATTATTAATTCATCATTTCTAAGTATTTGTAATAGAATATAGATTCATATCATTTCAAAACTAACATCCTTACCCAACCTTAAAAACCATTCTAAATCTCAACCAATAAACATATTATAGGTTATAATTTATATTTTAATTCATTCAAATATCAATTCCAAGAGCCAAATGAGACCTAATAGTAATAATTAATTTCTCATATATAATTAGAAATTCTTAAAGAAATACATTCTTTTTGAAAAAAATTTTTATTAAGGAACAAAAGGTCTCAATGAAAGAGACATATACAACCAAAGAACCATGATACAATAACCTCATAACCACCATGCAAACTACAAAAAGGAAATTAAACCAACACCTTAAAAGGATTTAAACACCAATTTGTCCAAATAATTGGAAGTGGGGCCTTCCTATTTGTCATCCATAATAACACCCTTTAACAACTCATCTGGTATCTTCAGTTGGCCTCATAAGAAAACTTTAAAACAAAGGAATCTATGGAATCCAGTAGGTTATCCGAAGAAGTAGATTATCTTTTAAGAGTAGGGCATTCCACCATAAGCACCAAATAAACACATTAACCTTAATGGGGATAAAGGAACTCCACATCTTTCTGAAGTTGAAGCCAATTCCATGATATGGTTTAGCATGAAGGCGATCAGATAGCTTCTTCTTCTTCTTTTTTTTTTTTTTTTTTTGAAAGGCACGATCAGATAGCTTCTTAATAGAAAAGGAACCATCCAGATCTTCACCCCACATGATGACATCCCTACTGGACTTGGTGAAACATTGCAAAGCCAGTACTTGTTCCAAGTTTTTCAAATCATCAAGTGCCCTTCCTCGAATGCCAGCCTGCCAACACCATCTGCCTATCCATTCGTTGATTAACCGACACCCATAGGTCTATAAATTAAACCTCATTTTGTTTTCAAAGCGAATAATATTGGGTAAAGATCTATTAACATACAGTTAGAATTAGAAGGCTCCAAAGATTAGAATTTTTAGCCAACAACAATAGACCTTTTGAAATCCGATTTTAACCTAATACTGCAACTTTCATTGAGATGTTAACGCTTCTAATAATAAGGCAACTAGCGCTCAGTTTAGAACAGGATAAGTTCCCTTCCAATAGTCCCTGTCCATCATAGAGCTTGTCAATGACAAGTTTTCGTAGAGAAGAGTTTTCCTCAACATGCCTACAATGTCATTTTGCCAAGAGAGTCAATTTTTTTAATTCAAAGATAAAATGTCTTAGATTCTAATCATGCAATTTAACAATTGATATTGAGGATTCAACATGAAATGTCTTAGATTATACTCATGCAAATTTTAAATTTTTTACGACGGTGTGTTCTTGTTTTCGAGTAGGTGTAGTGTCCTGAGTTATGACTTGCAGGGTGTGTATCTTTGAGCTAGAGAAAACTAAACCGGATATGTTTAGTTTTGAAAAAGTTAATCAAAACATTTCTAAAATAAAATAAAAATAAATACATTGTTATTCCATCCATTCAACTGAAAAGTAAATCGGATATGTTTGGTTTTGAAAACAATAATATTCCGAATAATATAGATGGGTAGTCTAATCTAGTAATGTTTACTATGACTTTTGACTGATTAATAAGTGATTGGGTTCGTCCAATGTACCCCATGTTCCTTGGTGGGTCAATATTGTCATTCTTTATGCAATTACAATAATTGTAACACATTTTTCTTTTTTTACCAAAACTTTAAAACATATTTTATGTTTAAAAAAGGAATGACATGTCTATGTATACCGATTTTATGTTTTCAAAGATATGTATACTGTCAATTAATCAGTTTATGATTTGTTTGCTGACCTAAGCATTCTTAAAATTAATTATGTTTGTTATTTAGAGGGTGTTTGATTTTGCGTTTGGAAAAGTGCTGCAACGTTTTAATAACCAATAATCAAATTATTGCTATAATAAGAAGTGTTGCGGAAAGTTTTGTGTTTGGATTAGCTTGCTTGTTAGTTATCATTAAAGGTTGGATCTTTGTTGAATGTTATTTAATCTTGAAACAGTTGGAGAGGTGTAGAGTGAGTGGAGTCAAAAGTTGAGTAAGTGGCATCGCACATAATAATTGTAGGGTTGGCTCTATTTTATGTCAGGTCAAAAGTGAAGGCCTAAAATTGCCTCAACTCATTTCTTTATATTTTTTTTCTTCTAATTTCAAAAATTTTCAAGTACTTTAAATGTTACAAAATAGGACGTGATAATTGGGAATTGGATATTCTTTATGTTTATTTTTCGATAACAATATTTTGTTCTAACAGGTATCCAAATCTTTTTATAGGGTAATACACAAGAAAAATGTGTTACATCTTGATTGTTTGATTTCATTTGTATGTATAAGATGTTTCAAATTTGAATTTAAGTGGATAAGTTCAACTAACTTTCTAAAAAACAACCAAAAGAGGTACAACCTTGTAAGAGGTACAACCTTCTTGACTCCCGTTGTAATGCTTAGGTTTTAACTTTAGCCAAATTTATACCGGTGTGTATTTCGCACCTCCAATCTAGTTTTAGTTCCAAACAAATTCAATTAACAGAGCAATGAATTATATTAAAATAATAACATTGAACAAGGTTAATCAACAATAACAAATTTCTTAGATTTAATGGTTGAGCTTTAAAATTTTTTAAAAGAAATCTCGAGTCAGACACTCACAAGGTTTAACTTCTGTAGATTGTTTATCTTAAAAAAAAAAATAGTGAATTATGAAAAGCGATTAATATTATATTAATATGAAATTAGTGACGCCTTTGCTTTGTCGGCAAGCTTTGATTTAATTATTGACGGTGACAGGGGCAAGATGTCCGTCCAGGTACAACCCCTTTTGGCCCTTTGCCCTTCAAACAGATATTCTTTGCTTGCTTCCTTTACTAATTTCTTATTATAAAAATGAATACAATTTTTATTTAAAAAGAGCATTTAAGATTTTAATATTTCAATACATTTTAAGATATTAACATCGACAAACTGTATAAACAACTATTAAATTCATTGATGTCTCATCACCTATTTATTAGTATTATTAAACACTAATGATGAATTATATTGAAAAAAACTATAATAATTTTATTATTATTAAAAAATTCATTATTTTTTTATTATAATTCTTATATATCGTATGCCTCTTGTTTAAGTTGTAAATTTGTTACATACAAGTATATAATGTTTAAAAAATGATGTAAATTTTTTGTTTAAGGTTTTTATTTTATAAATTATTATATTTTTATCACTTTGCCGGTTTAGTCCTAAGGTTTTATTTCATGCCAAAGTTGTTGAAGGATCCTTGTGTTTAAACAACCAATTATGTCGAGTCTAATTGATTTTTTGAATAATTTAAAATTTAGTGTGAAAAAAAAGATTATGGAGTAACCCAGTAAATGACGAAAGTATGATGACTTTTTCAATATGATTCTTAAATTAAAATGTTATATTATTTTGTAACCCAATTAACTTTATGATAAGTAGTGATGTTATAAGTTGATTGTGATAAAAACAATGTTAAATCAGGAACGAGTAAAATCAAGACAGAAGAGTAAAAAAATATATAATTATTAAAAATATGAACCCTACTAATGAATAGAATTTAAACCCGACTATAATGTGCAAACATGTTTTTTTGAATGTAAACTCTAGTTAATAGTTATGAATAAAAAGATTATCTTGAAAGAAAATATATGTTATATAGCAAAATATTTAGTAAGTCATAAACATTAAAATATAGAGTTCATTACAAAAACAGTCCCTACAGTTTGTAACAAATTTTGGATATAGTACTTGAACTTTTAATTTTGCAAAATCAGATATTAATTTTATGATTTACATTCAAGATTAGTCTAATCCATTAACTTTAATTAAAATGCTCATTTTACCATTGTTTATATTTACACTTTTGATCCTCTAATTAAAAATCATTAGCAACTCTTTATTTAATTTAACAAATATATACAAAAATATTAAGTATTAATCAATTAGAAATAAGAAACAAATACAACCAAAAAAATATAATTTTTTTATTCTTTTAAGTTCTATTTCTTTTATGTTACACATATAAATAAATTTTTTATCTTTTATTGTTATATATCATTTAATCGAGTTGCATAAATGAACCAATCAATCTTATTTGAATGTTTTTTATCGGAAAAAATGATTAACAGTTCTGATTTTCAATTTAACCAAATGGATAAACGACCAATCTAAATTTTAATTTTTGTGATAAAAAAGTGACGAATAATCCCAAGTTCTAATTTTGTTGAATGGACTAAACGACGAACCATTTGTATTTTCTAGTTAACCGATCAAAATAAATATAAAATTACGCAAACAGGATAAAAACTTATATTTTTTAAACGGATTAAACGAAAAATATAAAATTTCACAATCTTATGGAAAATCATATAATTGATGAGAAATTGAAAATTATTAAAACTATATATAATATAAACAAAATTAAAAAATATAAAATTACTTAAAACGATTAATAGATGTATAACAATAAAAAAATAATATTAATATATATACATATATACACGCATACACACACATACACATGTAAAAGTATAAAATTTTGTTTTTTTTTTTTTTGTAATTAATTGATAATATTAATATTTTATTATATTTTTTATATCTATTTGTTTTATTAAAATAGAAAGATGCTAATAATTTTTAATTTGAAGGGTCAAAACTCAAAAGTGTATATATAAACAATGGTAAAAATAGGTATTTTAATTAAAATTTATGGATAAGGGACCAATTGAAAGTAAACATTATTAATAATAATGATTGGTTTTGTAAAATTAGAATTTGAGGGACCAAATCAAAATTTTGATAGATACCATACCACGTGGACTAATAAACTCTAAAATATGTGTGAAGTAATTAAAGGTATAAGGGGTAAAAGAGCGAGAAAGGATGTTTGTTTGGGTTTAGCCTTCAGTCATCGCATCTGTGTTGTGTTTTGCTGTATTGTTTAAGTTATATAATGGCCATGGGATGACTCTCTCTCTCTCTGCCTTTGCATCTTCATCTTGCAGATTAGAATGAATTGTTTCAAATTAGCTTTTGGTTTTCATAAGTTTCTTTAAAGAAAAAAGTGTACAGCTAATGGATAAAAGAATGAGAACTTTTAAAACCATAAGCTTAACATAAACTGCACACGAAACAACCACATTATAACTTAAGTTTTTTTTTTTTATTTGGTGAATAATCATCAGTACATTCTTGTAAATAAGATAGCAACATAGTATTTTAACGACAAATATTACAAACTCTAAATGTTATGTTAATTCTAGATTTCGTAGACAGACACGAATGAGTATATCTATAGAATTAATGTCAATGTTGCGTATCGGAATTTAAAAGTACACATTTAGTACAATACATAATAGCATACATGAAATCCAATCTCCATCTTCATCCACCATGAAATCAATCCTTATCAAAACCTATTTTCACTTTAGCCTTAACCTCGCCTCCTTCATTATGTCCGCATTCATCCGCCCTCTCGTTCCTTAACTGCGACTGCATATACGTCTCTGGCCTTCTCCTTCCTTCACAAGCTATTACGTTCATCACTTCCCGACCCATCACCACCTCCTTCTCAAACAACAACCTCTCCTCGTCTTCTCCATCTCAAACATGTCAAATAACACCGCGCGAGAAGTTTAAATACGCTTCACGATACCTCGTCAGGAAGAATGGGGCATTGTATTTCCTGTTCACGACTCCGTGGAGGAACATATTGGGCTTGATATCCCTGATCAGCTTCAAAACCGACACAATCTATGGCTCCAACAACAGTCTCGTTCCTTAACCGATACAAGCAATTAACGACAAGAATCTCCTCTTTATTGATTTTGAGATCCTCAATGGTAATATTATCCATCCCATTGCTTTGTTATTGCATGATACTTGAATGTAACATTGAATCTTTTGCAATAATCAACTAGGCGATGTCCTGTCGTCTCTTCAACTCTCTCAGCCGGACGAAAACCCGGTTGAGGAAAGCCAATCCCTGTAATCTTGAGCCTTGGGGGCCCACCAGGCCTTGCTGAAAAATGAGACATGGCCATTGGAATCCATACAAGCTACATACCAAAATCAATAATATGAACCCCCTTGCGAGGTTTCCAATCATTTTGTTGGCATAGATATTCAACATTTTCTTGAAAGGGCAAGTAGAGACATAAACCTGATAAGCTTTGACGATATCAGAAGCCAAAATCATGCCAATTTCGCATACAGATCCATTCGCATGCCTGCAAAACGGGCCTCGAGTGCATTGGTAAAGTAATACGCTAATCGGTCATCGGAACCTCCAAGAGGAGAAGAATGGTTCCTTATCTTGTTCGAAAACTTTTCAACCGCAACATTGTTGTTTGACGAAACAGCTTGTGCACCCACATTGCATGAGCAAACTCTTAAAGTCAACGATTTTGGATGGATGTTAAAAAGAGTTAACAATAACCTCTGTCACACACATTACAAACTAATAACCTGAAGCTGAAGCTGTTGTTAAATGTATGTATATTCACTTAATTACATGTCTTGTGTAACCAAACTGAACACCCCAAACATCAACCATACCTATATATCATCAGCTTCATCCATCCATCCATCCACATGAAGATGAAGATGAAGAAACAATTAAACTCCTCCTAGTCCTAGTCCTAGTCGTAGGCCTAGGCCACTACCCAGCACGAACTAGCATACAATATTCGTCCTTTCCATCCTTGTAGGATCCATTTACCATCTTCATCAAATACAAAATCTTTATGATACCCTGCTCTCTTACACCTCAGTTTCGATACCAATTCCTTATCCAACTCTCTCACCTTAAATCCAGCCCTTGATATCCGCACCTGCCATTGCTTGTACGATTCAGGCCTCTCCACCCGCTCACAACCTTCACATGCTATCACGTTCATCGCTTCACGCCCGTAGAACTCCTTCTCGAAATTCAACCTGTGGTAGTTCTCACGATCTATCGTCGCATCAAACATGTCAAACAAAGACGAGTAGTGAAACAACGTCTCCCTGAAACGAGTCACAAAGAATGGAGCACTATAACTTCCGTTTATTACTGCATGAACAAATACATCTGGTTTCATATCCCTGATCAGCTTCAACACCTTATCCCTTGGACTCTCTACATCAACCGTCTCATCAAGCAGGTTCTGGAATCGGATCAAACTGTTCACCGCCACAAACTCGTGTCTCTGGAGCCTCAGGTCTTCGATTCTAATCGTTTCCCAATGTTGATTTGCTATCGCATTGTACTCAAACGCAACATTGAACCTCTTGCAATAATTCGCCAAACGACGCCCTGTCTCCTCTAACCTCTCAGCCGGCCTAAAACCAGGCTGGGGGAACTCTATTCCTGTAATCCTTAACATAGGTGCACCCCCAGGCAACTCTGAAAGATGCTTAATAAAGATGGGCCACTGAAACCCATAAGCAATACCAAAGTCCACTATATGAATAACTGAAGAGGTTCTAGCTGCGTCATAAATTGTTTTGTTAGCAAAGGACATGGCGATCTTTTTGAAAGGGCAAGCTGAAAGATACACCTGATATGCTTGCAACTTCTCCGCAGCCGAGATCCGTAAGGCGCTAGCGGCCGCATACAGCTGAGAACCAGTACCAGCCAAGCGAGCCTCGATACCGGTGATGAATACATGAGCTAATCTCTGTGAAGCGTCACCACTGGTCGAAGCATGTTGTCTAATCTGGTTCAGGTGTTCATTTGCGGTCCTGCGATCACCAGCAGCAACCGATTGGGCACAGTTCACTAACAAGGTATTAATATCGACAGCTTTACTAGCCTGTTTTCTCCGAGAGGGAGCATTCCGGCCATTACTAGAGCCAGACACTACTGGTCCATTTTGCTGTGATTTCTGGTCTACTTGTGGATGTACTTCTTTACAACACGATATGGACTGGCCTTTAGCATCAGCACCGAGAAGTACTCTATCGAACATCTCAGACAAATCATCCTCTTCTTCCACATAAACAGCAGATTGCTTGCTACTTCTTTCTTCCTCGTAATTATTGTTCTCCGACTGATAATGCTTCCTTCCCTTGAGCCCATTGGATTGCTTTTCTTTCTTGACCTTCTCCACCTTGACTACAACCTCTGGAACAACATCTCTTGAATCGGGAGGCAAGTCATATTGATCCAAATCAATAACCAGAGGTTTACTAGAAGGTAAGAATTTACTAGCTTCCTCCATCCCTCTATTGAACTGCTTGATGGACTCGCTATCAGTGAAAATATTCTGGACGATGTGTGTGTTTATCATTTCATCCATGCTGCCACCAACATCATTAGTCATACTGGTGGTTGAGCCAGATGACCACATCGGGGCATACTCAAGCAACTGAGGTTGTGTAACAGATGATAAGGAATCAAAAGTATAACCACCAGGCCAATCAGGATGAGTGGAGGAGTTGTTGTTACTGGTGCTGCTGTTTGTGCTATACTCACCTGAGAACCCAAAAACATTCTCTACCGAGTTTTCAAAATTTAAGGGTGGTTGAGAGGGAGGGGGGTATTTCTGACCAAGTGCTTCATACAACGATCTCTCGGTGGCTTGTAGATCCAATGGATCATAAAACGAACTCGGTATGCCTTCTTCAGTCTCTTCCACAATGATCTGGTCTATGAAGTTAAAAACACAATCATTGAAGTCGTCGGGGGAGTCCTCTTGTGTAGGCATGTCTGGTGACACACTTAAGGTACCAGGGTTAGGGTCTGGTGAGGCATAAGGCAGCTCCAAGAAACTGAGATCTAAATGTTCATCTTTGAATCTGTATCCATTGGCAAGGCCCGGACTCTGATTAAAGATGGGTAAGATATCTTGGTCACATATGGTGAAACCATTGATGTGATCAGAGGATCCACTATGTGGTGGTTCCATGACCATATGCCCTTTAATTCTCGCTAGAACAAGTAATTAAACCCGAAACAGGTATGCAGACTTCCCAACTCTTGGCTAACAATATGGCCAACTCAGGAAAAACATTCAAACTAAAACCTACAAAAATGAACATAACAATATAAATCAAGTTATGTTGCATAAGTCCCCCAGACAAACAAATAATCCATGAACAATTTTGTAAAATTACAAAAGCAATCAAATTATAACTCGAGGAATAAACAGATCTAGATCTTACACCGATCACGACATTACAGAAAACGCATCAAAAAGCACTGGAAACATTAGATTGACCAACAAGGATGAAACAGTAAGAAGAACGATATGCAAAACCCTAAGTTGCAAAGAAGAAATCAAAATTTAATAGGCAAAAATAGACGAATTGGATGAACGAAGTAGGAAAAAAGAAAAAGTGTGGATAGCGAAATTCGTAGATTACCTCGTCCCAAGTGGCGGCGTAACTGCGTAAGGGGAGATAATGGTGCAGTAGAGAAGAAGATAGATAGATAGGGTTGTTTTGTTATAAGAAATGGATATTTATACCGCAGCATAGGGATCCGAGGATCAGGAAGGCTCCCGGAAATGAAGAAGTTTGCTGTTGAGTTGAGTGGACTCGGGACGAGGCGGTGATCGGTGATTGGGATTAATCAATCACACGCACACACATATGATATTTGATATGTGTTACAGTTAGTGCGTTTCACAGCAGCCGGATTCCGATTGACATGTATTGAGTTTACGGGTACGAATATTCAAAAAGAATATTGACCTTTTTTGCACATATCTTCAAGCCACAGATGAATTCATGCCCACCTCTTAAAATATGAATAATATAATCTACAGGTCTCCTCCAATCAAACCAATAAAAGCCCAACAAAAAAAACCTCAATTTGGTTTATGTGTTTTCTAAAAGCTATAATTTGCAGTTCGATATGGGTTTTCGTTCAAAAATCAAACCACAATTAAGTGAATTGCACCGAAAACCCATACTTCACGAACTTTTGATTTCTTAAATCCCGTATTTCTAAAGTTTTCATGCTAACGTCTTTAATCTTTTGTTTTTACTTTTTTTTTTTTTTATAAATATGGGTCAAAGATCACGTACTAGAGTTTTATATATATGATTTTAATAAATAATGTTTTAAATGACAAAATGTTTAAACAATGAACATAAAGTAGGGTGAGCATGGATCGGTAATTGGAAAAAACCAAAAACCAAATTGAAACTTCGGTTTTTATATTCAAGAAACCGTTCTATTTGAATTCTAAATTATTTGGTTTTTTGGTTTCTATTTCGATTTGGTTTCTGTTTCCTTTGTTTATAATTATTTTAATTATAAGTTTTTCTTTCAAAAATCCAAAACTAATTTTTTTTTTTTTTTGAATAAACATACACATGAATACATAAAATCAAAGTACATTTATGTATTACTTTCACAAACAATATTTTGACATTTATAATAATGTAATTATTGGTTTAAAGTGTTTGGATTGCATTAATTAACAAATAATTATTTACATTTAGAATTAATCCTATCATATTTTTCATAATTTATAAAATGTAACTTATTTGCTTAATGTCTTAATAAGTGAGTATTTGATCATTTTACAAGTTTAAAACACAAATTCAAACACTTTATAAATTGATTATTTGATCATTGTGATAGCAAACAACGAAAACTAAACCAAACACTAAATTTTTGGCTGCATTTTTTGTTACTAGCTATTATTTGATATTAGTTTTAAAAAACGTTGCAGCACTTTCTCAAACGCAAATCCAAACATCCTCTAAATCATTGTATCATTCAAAAATCATGATAACATACAAATGCAATAATACTAATAGCAATAATAATAATCATAATATTCAAAGTGGGGTTTAACCTCATATGAAATTTAAGCATTGAAATACGTTTAGTTAATGAAAACTAATCATTTTTCAACTTATAGTTTTCAGAAGGAAAAAAAATAAGGGTTTCAATAAAAAAGTGAAAACTTGTTTAGATGATGAAATTTCAATTTTAAGAAAAAATAAGATAAGTGATAGAAAAGTAAGAAAGAGAAAGAGAGTATTATAAAGATATATATTGTAGGTAATAGAAAAGTAAACAAACAGAGTATGAAAAATAGTATTTTAAAAAAAGGAAATAAAAATTTCAAAAATTATTGTTAAGTAAACAAGTTTTCATTTTTTTTTTGAAAAGTAAAATAGTATTACAAATTTTAAAGTAATAAAACATCGGTCCAGTTTGATTTTTTCGGTTTTTTTATATTCAAACCGAAATTTTCAGTTTTTGAAAACCCAAAGTCCAAACAGTTCAGTTTTTTGGTTTAGTTTTTTTATTGGTTTTTGGTTTTTTTGCATAGCCCTAACATAAAGAAAGATCATAAACACAATTGTGTTAGTGATTATGTATTTATGTAATACATTAATACTCTAATTATATTGATTAATTGATTTAAAATCAGGTTTTAACTTTAAAAATTAAAAATATAAAATTTTTACGTAGAAGATTTGTCGATTAAAATAGACAAAAATAAAAAAATTTAGAAAAAATGAAAAAACTAAAACCGTAAAAACCAAACTTGGCTTTTAGGTTTTAAAAACCGCACTTTTGATTTCAGACTTATAAAAAAAACCGTATCAAACTCCACCATGCAAAACCGTAATACAGTCACATTTTTTTTATAGTCAATAATGATATAATCATTTTTATAGTTGGTTGTTGCTTCTTAAATTTTACTATTCATATACCTCTCCTTACATGCGATTATCTTTAGTTTGAAAATATGAACTATTTAAATAATTATAAGTTTTTATAACATATAAACTAGTCATGTATTCGATGAACTATTTAAATAATTATAAGTATTTATAACAAATAACTAGTCATGTATTCGAATATCGTAACAAAATATAAAGTTTTAGGGAATTTTTCAACAAAAAGTGTATCTTTTTTATGAAGTTTTCCATTTATTTTTATTGTCCGACAAGTTTGTTTAACCAATTAAAAATTCATGAACACAAAAATTTATCGGTAACCTAATGAACCGGTTGCAACTGTTGACATAGATTTTATAGTTCTACAACTTTTTTGATTAAGTCCCTTAATAAAAAGTATTGTCTTATAAATTTTTCTAACATGGTAAAACCCATGAAATCTATTTTATTGATTAAGTGGTTGCTTGATTGAGATCCACTCTGACCAACACGAGATAAACTAGATATGCTCGTGTTCTCAGACCAAAGCAATAAGTTTTTTTTTTGAATAGCTATAAAAACATCCTTATGCTCGTGTTCTCAGACAAAAGCAATAATTTTTTTTTGAATAGCTATAAAAACATCCTCAGTCGGGTGTCCCTACACATGCAAAACTCATGCGGTTTCTCCATCCCATTCCCATACCCACTTGTTTTTAATATCAAACCTTATCCAATTTATATAGATTAATGTTTCCATTTTCGAGACATTTTATGGTTAAAGTGTGGAATGATGTAGCACTTGCCGAGTAGGAAGGCCATATCAAAATATAAATGTTATAGAAGTATTGGTTCGGTTTGGTTTTTTTCCGTTGGAAATTATAAAATTGGTTATTCAAATCCAATCACTAAACCAATCCAAGTCCAAACATTTTGGGCTTTTTTCACCCATTTTCGGTTTGATTTTTGAATTTTTTTTACACATGCTACTAAGGGAAGACGAAATGGCTCATCGCGCCGACAGGATGCCACGAAGGCGTTAGTTACGGCATGAACACTGTTCCCCTCAATTCGATACCACTCAAAACGTCCGATGTGGTATGAGGATTCTGAGGAAAAGTATACCCCCCTCTCTCACATTCTATTTAATTTTCTTATAAAGTTGAAGGCCAGAGTAGTAGAGAAATAAAAAACTGATGTGTCATGGTGATGGAAGTGTGAAAAGATGATCAACCACTCATCCTAATAAAACATTACAAATTTAAAGATTACTATGTTCATGTTTTGTTTATGAAAAATTATTACTAATCACCTATGATATAAATATTCAATGAAGACTACTTTTCATGATAACTCATGCTTTTGTTTTTAAAACTAAGGAGATATTATCATCTGATGCAGATCGATAATCAAATGACCAAACACGGAATTAAAGAAAACTAAAAAAAATCCTAGTAGGATTCTTATTTTAATTATAAACTCAAAACCACAATCTTCTATTACAAAAGAAAATACAACTATTTATAGGAGAAGTAGAATCAATCTAATTAAAGACTAGTCCTAACGTTTATGTGTTCAAAGACAACTTGATTTTAAGTATTCCTAATCAAAATAATAATTACTAAACAAATGGAAAGAAAAACAAACACATGTTTGACTAAAAATTATAAATTGACAATTAATATGAATGATGATATCATTTATTCCATGCATCATCATTATTTAAACAAAAATAAAATGTCAATTTAGGAATCTTGACTACACAGCAACATAGCTAAGTAATATTATTTTCCTTTTAAAATAATATATATGTTATATTCAGTTTAACTAGTCAAAAGTTAAAACATAATAGTTCATAACATACTAATGTTGTGTTCTTTAATAGAGCTATCCGAAGGAAAAGAAGGAGAAACGATAAAAACCTAACAAGATTAAATACCATTTAAATTTTTTTTGGATATAGATTAATTATAGATTTAAAAAAATATATGTTCCAGATGACGGAAGGTTTAAATGCTACATAGGCACATGGCATAGCAGATGATGACACATGACAAAATAGTTACTCTTTTAATAATATTTATTATTATAAAAGATATATAGATTACAGAATAGATATAGATTATAGATTTCAATCACAAACGATCATCATGTGGGACTTCACTAGAATTAGATTTATTAGATTTTATGAAATCATTAGCTTAAAGTAATTGTTATTAAAAACCAATCTTACGACTTAACACTAAATCACTTTTAACTTATTTTCAGTACAATAAATTGTATACTAGTTTTAGATTAACCAATTTAATAATGTATTTCAGTCACTAACTATTATCACAATATGCACATGTTCATTCATATTGTACATGTTGTATCTTTTAACATGTACATATTGTTATTTTGCATTAAATTTAACATTTCATCATAATGAACATATAAATGACTGTGATTTAGTCAATGACATGTGTATATTGTAGTTTTGCATGATTTAACATTTTATCGTGATAAACATATTCATTTAACATGATACTAGTTTATTAACCCGTGTATTACACAGATAACGTTAACAAATTTGTTTTCTTAAAACTGTATAAATTTAAAAGTAAAGATTAATATTCAAACTTTAAATACTAATGACATTTAATATATCTTATTATAATTAATTTATGTATCAATCATTTGAACAAAAAAAACTAATTATTAATAACTTTTAAGTTTATTATTATAATTTATATATTACTATAATTATTAATCAAAAAATCTTTTATATATTGTTTGTTGAGATTTTGTAGGATTTAATTATCTAACCATGATATTATCTTAAAAGTAATTTGATTTAAAAAATTATAATTTAATATTGAAATAATAATTAATACTTGTCATTAGTAGAAGATGTCATTTGGCATCATGAGAAAAAGACAAATGATAATTTAATTACCGTTTTAATAGTATTTATAGATTATAGATATAGATTCCGGTCATCCTGTGTAGTATTAACTTGGATAACTAATGGGAAAACTCACGTCCAAACACACGGAAGTTAGTTGCCTATTTGATATATGTTTTTTTCAAAAAAATGGCAACGTCATCTGACCTTATCCTACCAGTACCAGATCGATTCAATTCCATAGTTTAATTGATAATCACAAACCCTAGCCTTAGTTAGCATAATTAATTATTAGGACCCTCATCTCTTTATTTATTTATGATAAATCCATCCATCGATCCCAATTCCCAACCCTAATCTGCTCTCATCGCTGCTTCTTCTCTTGTTCTGTGATTAATTCAAATTTAACAAGTATGAAAGACAGGAAGTCCGCGAAAGCAGGTCTTCACCATAAACAAAATCAGAACAGCCACTTATCTCCATTCAAGTTTGCCAAATTGCTTGATCCCGAAGCTTCTTGGGACAAGGTCTGCCTTTTCTTTTTCACCTTTTTAAAGTCAATGTATTGATCCATGTTTGTTACGTACTTAGGGTAATAGGTTTCTGTTTTTTCAATATGTTTTGCATTGTTGAATGGTGTGTATTCTATTGAAATTGAACGATCTATGATCGGAACCTCTGGAATTTGATGTACAATTTCGTGATGATTGTTTTAAAATCGACACAACATCTTAACCTGAGTAGCCTGGTTTAGTTTGACCAAGTGATTCATACTTACCAGGAGTCCATCAGGTTAAAAGTAAATAGTGCTTCTAGAAAAAAGATCTCAGATTGATTAGTTGTTGTTGGTTTTCATTTTGTTACGAGTAGCAAAAATTCATGGATTCAGTACTTGGTTAATATACCCATTTGTGTCTCTGCCTAGTAACTATGTAAGGTAACTGGTACTGAACGTGAGGCTGATGCAAGTGCAGCAAGTGTTCTATGGCTTTCTCCAGTTGACATCTTAGTTGTAAATTGTGCTTGCCTAATAGCCTTATATCATTTTATGGTTAGTTGGTTACTGTGCTCTGTTCCTATCTAAGTGAAGTTGTGTGAATGAAGTATGGTTTTGACGGATCCACTCTGTATTTGGAAACTATGTAGAGAGAGTTAAAGATAATATCTGCAATTGCAACAGCTTATGGTATGTGAATTAAAAGGAAAACACTGTGTTGATTGTTGGTTTCATCTGTTAGACCCTCGATTACCATGAAAGTAGCAATTTTAAATCAATTCAGTAAAGACTTTATACAGTCCTGCAAGTTTAAGGATTCTTCCAGTTATTAGCAGGGGTATGGAAACTGGGGGGGATTCTGAGAGAGTTCATTGTAAATTTTTCATTGCCATTGAGGAATTAGTCTTTTTTTTTTTTTTTTTTTCCCATTGAACTTTTATATCCTATGTTGAGACACAATGAAAGCTATTGTTTGTCACGAACTATGTTCCTTCAAGAGTTCACCTTTCCATTTGAAATTCTTCCCATCCAATGAGGCTAGATTTTGATGAGTCTTGGGAAACTTTATGATTTTGCGTATGCTTGTACGTTGTATAGTTACTTGACTGTCTATTGATCTGTTATAATTACAGAATGGATGGACAGTTTCTTTTGGTTATTGGCGAAGCCTAGTCATAGTAGTGGGGGAACACTGTTTGTGATTGAGCCATACCTGTCTGTAAGGTCACGGGCAAGTTTTGAAGTGAATTCTTGTTTTGGGGAGTGAATATTCAGTACTTGCAATTTCAGATGGGTTTTATTTACTTTCTTATGTTAGAAAGGGTATTCTAGATTATCCTCTTGTATAAGTAGTATTAGGGTTGCTTATCATGAATTCATGATAATTAGTCTATTGGAGTTTTAATAGCCAAACTTTCAGTATTGAAAAGTAAATGTTGAATTACAGAGTTTCTTTTTCAATATTTTTTTTTTCCAGTTGTGCCCTTGTGCGTAATCTTCCTGGGAGTCCTACCCAAGAAAAATTTTGTAACGTATATGTGGAATATCAGTGTCATAAAATTGCTTCTTGTACCTCAGATAGTATCATACATTATGAGCTAATGACCATCTTGTTCTTTATACTGCAGGACCAATTAGGAGATGTACTTCATTGGATTCGGCAAATAGTTGGCCTTGTATGTGGGTTACTATGGGGTGCAATTCCTTTGGTTGGGGGTATCTGGATTATTGCGTAAGTTAATTGCTTTTGAAGATACTTTCTCATTTTCTTAATTCTTATAAACTCATCTTTACAGACCTATGAAGGAAAACCTACTAGCTATTAAATTTAGGGGTGAACGTTGTTTGGTTTCAGTTATTCTTATAAACTGCTAGCCTACCCAAATGAAGAGTTTTGTGGCTTAATGGTTCCGTTTTCTCAGCAGTTTGGGCAGCTTTCAAGATTGGACATCATAACTTGGTCTAATAATATTTATGTTCGATGCAATTGATAATTATATAATTTATAAAGTTATCTAGGTTAGATAAAAAAACATATTATATATAACTCCCTCATAGAAGTATGATGTTGGACTTGACACATGTTTTAATACAACATTTTGACAATTGATCGAATGTTTAAAATGTCACATAACAAGGACAATAAAAACAATTAGTTTATGGTTTTTCGTAATGATTACAAATGCAACAAAGCAAATGAGAGTTGGAAGCTTACCAAAAACGAACTTGTTGTATTTTTTGTAGACTACTCATTTCTCTCTCCAGAGATGTTTCATTATTAGTATACAAGTCTTGGTTTTAAAAGGCGTGAGGCGCACCAATGCCAAAAAGGTCCTAGAGCCCGATGCGGACATCACATACGCATGGTGCACCTCGTAAGAAAAAACATCATAGATTAATTGATATCACATTTCATTGGTGAAAACACATTAATACCACATCTAACAACTAAAACACCATAACTAAGACTATATAAACAAAATATATAACTCGGACTAAGACCATGTCTAAACTCAGACTAAGATCATGTAACCTCAGAACATATAAGCTCAGACTAAATTCATGTTAACTCAGTATATATAAACTCACTAAGATCATGTAAACTCAAACAAAGACATGTGTCTAAACAGAATATATAAACTCAGACTAAAAATGTAACAATCTCAGAGAAAAAAACAACAGCCTAAACATATTAAAGCTTATATATATCAGACTATGCTATATCAGAATAAAACATCAGACTATGATCACGTAACAAGAACAAGTAAACTCAGACTATGATCAAGTAACAAGTGATGACAAAAGAAAGAAAAAACAACCAGAGAAGAAGAAAAGTAAGAGAAGAATTGAGTTAGATAAACTAGAAAAGAAGAAAACCCTACCAATTGTGAACACATGAGAAAAAAAGAAGGAAGAATTGAAGATGAAAGGAGCAGTTACTTTTTACGATCTCTAGGTCTAGGGTTATTTAGGCAGGATTTTTACCATGGGCTCATAAGAAAAAATAAAAAGAATTGAACAAGAAAAGGCCGGCCCAACTGGGTGTACATGAACTCATGAAGTGGCCGCCTCGTCGCCCATTGCCTCCCTGCGTTGCCACTCTGAAGCAAGTGCCTCTGTGCGTATCATGTCAGCTGCTCAGCACATCGCCTCTGCAACGCGATGCCATAGCCTCCTCGCCTGGCTGCGCCTTGCGGCTGAGGCGCGCTTTTTAAAACCTGGATACTAGTTTGGTTTAGATCCTGACAGAGATACAAGTTAGAACCACCATAAAAAATTCTGACGGATTCCAAGCCACTAACATATTAAAACTGCTGCATTGGGTTCTGTTTTATTAATCTTATGTCATATCCCTTGTCATGCACACAAAGGTCACTCGTATAACTTCAAAACCCCCAAACTCATGGTCCCTTGGTGGGTTGAAGACCTTTAGACCATTCCCTTTTGGTATTTACATGTTTTTAGACGATTAGGTCTTGATCTTTTGTTTAAATTGTTTCCCTTGTCATTTTGTTGCTGTCATTGTTGCTCTTAGTAATTTAATGAGCATGTTTGGAGGTGGACTTGCCTTTTACATAACAATAAGATTTGTACAATTGAAATATTGAATGATTGGACATTTTTTATGAACTACTAATTACTCTTTATATCTTGATCTGGTTAATGATTGGTTTTGAAAATTAATTTGGAAACCAGTTACTTTGGAATAAAATATAAATTGGTAGCAATGCTTGTTGTTGGGTACCACTTTGATGGTGGTAGGTTTGAAATAAAATATCAGATGAAGAAGAATATGCACTTATGTGTTTGGCAAGTAGGTTTTGAGCGCTTTTTAAGCTTCTGCTTTTGAAAAAGTAAGCTCCCATGAAAACAAAAGTTTTGTTTAATTGAGAGAGCTTTAGCTATTTATTTTGAAAAAACAAAGCTATTTGAAGTAGCTTCCCAAAAGAGTTTGAACTTGGTTTTGTACCCATGCAATAATTATAATTGGAAGTTTGGAACTACTACTTGAAATGAATGCCCTTTTATAATTTTGAGTCACGACTACAGTTACGTTTATATAACAAAAAAACTATGGATGCAACCAACAACACATCCAACTGGTTTTTCCATATATTTCCTTTATTGAGAGAAAGAAAGGTCTCAACAAGTATAATGCAACTTGAGTACGAGCATGTTTAATTGCTTACAAGTTACAAATTATTTGAAATTCCAAAATCTTTATTTATAGAATAGCTAATGATGAAAGCATGCACGATTAAATGTCACCCGACACACTAAGAGCATAAAGGAAAGATCTGATATGTGTTTTCCTTGATGCGGAAATCTACAGTGATATAATTATTAAACATGTTGGATTGAATGAACAGATGTTGAATTTCATAATTTGCGTGGTGTTTTTAATATTTTTTAAGATCTTTCACTCGTAGTTGGTGTGTTCTAAGGTTAGTAATGAAAGGTAACCACGGGTTTATTCTATATGCGTTGACTTGCAGATTTCTGGTTATTTCTTCCGGTATCATCTACAGTTATTATGGCGTCATACTGAAGCTGGATGAAGAAGAATTTGGAGGTCATGGAGCTCTTCTTCAAGAGGGTCTTTTTGCCTCCATTACACTCTTCCTGGTTGGTACTTGTACTACTTGCAACCATTATCATTATTTGCTATAATACGCCACTGGGTTTAATAAATCTTGTGTTCTTTCTTGCAGCTGGCCTGGACTCTAGTATACAGCTTGGCACACTTCTAATTTGCATGCATCATTTGATTCTGATCTGAATGACCCAAACTTCTTTCATTCAACTTCCAAGTTTTGATTTCCTAATTGTGCAATATTGGGTCGATTGATTCAATTATATTTGAAAAAGATTTCTTTTCATATCATTACATAAAAACAACATTCTGTTATGATTTGTGATGCACATATTTGTTTAGACGATGCATTTGAAAGTATGCTTAATCATGGATTTAAGTAAAATATAGTTTTAAAAAAAATTCATAAGAGCTTTTGATTATCATTTTATCACAGAAACCGGCTTCAAACACTAATGATCTGATAAGATCATTCTACAAGTCAAACTCAAAGAACTCAGTACTATTTACAGACCCCAAGTGCCTTAATTTACCAATAATCTCTGCAGGAGCAACAACCTTTCTTGAAGTGATGATTGATGAAATGATAATCTCTGCAGGAGCAACAACCACAAATTCCCCTTTACAGGACGTAGAACTTAGCTTCATCACAGCATGATAATCGCCGCAAATCCTTGAACTCTTCGCTACCTCTATCACAGTCCCCTTACCCTTAGCAGTGAGGCCAAAAGCCACATCTATCTTCTCGCTATGATACGACAACACCTTGTCTTTCTCCTCGTCTTCAACGTCATAAAACACCTTGTTTCTGCTTGCAACATGCCGTACCCTCCTCAAGCGATTAGAGATCTCATCAATCATCGCATGAAACTCCTTCACTTTGGGACAAAACTTTTCCTGGCCCCAAACTCTATGGACTTTGCCATAACCTCAATAGAACCACACCCCCGCAACTTATCAATCCCCATTCATCTCATCAATTCTCATGTACTGGATGTTAGGGGTGAGCAGGTTGGATGGGGTTTCTTAAAACCCAAAATCAAATCGAAACTTTCGGTTTTTAGTTTATTTGGTTTGGATTTTGGATTTTTAGGTTTTTTAAATTAATGTATAATTTTTCTTAAATTTTTCATTTTTCGTTCATAAAACCTATCTTATATTTTTTAAAGTTTAACAATAACAAATTTGAATGTTGCTTTAAATTCAAGTTTTATGTTTAAAAAACAAAACAAAACAAAGGAAATCCTTTAAAAGAAAAAAATAAAATAAAAACCAATAGTATAATAAATGACACCAAAAAATTCTTCAATGAAATACCAAAATATTTAAATAAATAATTTCCGGTTTAGTTTGGAGTTTTCAATTTTTTGTACGAAGAAACCGAAAATCCATAGTCCAGATTTTTGGTTTTTTACACATCCCTACCGGACGCATCATCTCATCTTCCCGCGTTTGCATATATATATATATAGGAGATCATCGTAAGATAACCCCCATCTTCATGCTCGAGTTCATTCAAGTGTTTGATATCGATTTCGGCTAACTCGACATTCTTATGAAGTTTCCACGCACCAAGAAGCGCACCCCCAAACCCCTCTGTGTAGCTCCACGTAGTAGACCAGCCCGACCAAGAAGATCGATCATACAACCATATAATGCTCTATTCTAGGTTCCAAACCAAGTCCTTGAGGTGTACCATCAAACAATTTTCATCCTTGGTTTACCAATCCAATCTTGTGTGCACATAAAACCCCAAGAATAGTGATTTCATTTGGAATGACACACAGCTTCCCTTTTCAATCATACACGTGAAGAACTGCAAAGTTGTCATTTACTTGCCCCATTCATGGAGAAGCCCATAATCATAGCATTCCAAGCAAACTTCGTCCAAGTCTCCAGAGACATTTCGAATACATATCCACCAAAGCTGTCCCAACCACAACAATCGAACCTTGTTTGTTCTTAGGAATGTAACCATTTGCGTGTGTATATCTAAAGCCCCAACTTTAGCACAACCGGAGGGAGATAAGGCATGCCATGCCAATGTAACTTCAGTCGGAGCGTGGAAATGCTTCAACAATCCGATTGTCCCCTCAAATCATCGAGTTCCACGACACCAAATCTTTTGTGGGTGTATCATGGAAAAACGTGAGCATATTACATGAGACCCAGATTTGCACAAAGTCTCCAATGGCTAAACTACTCCGTGGTAATTTTGGTCCATTCAAGTAAATGAGTTGATGACAAAAAAAATAAAATTTTAACATAATTTTGAAACTTTATTCAAAGAACAATTTGTTTAAAACATCATTTTCTAGAATTTCATTTTTATTAAAAAAAATTATATTCTAGCATGCTTTTTTACTATGGGTCATTTCGATCGTTACGTCCGTTTGACCCATTGAGTCAAAATTGACACCCGTAGATGATGGAACTGAGATGTGTGGCAAATCTGATTGATTTAGGACTTCTTTGGATATACAAAGCAATATGCTTCTGTTGGGTTTCTACATAGAATTTTCCATCCATGGAATCCTATATAAGTCCCGTGTTACTGACATTTATGGAGTTTGGGAGAATCTCAAATGTGTAAATGCTCAAATGTTATATAACTTATAGAATTGAAATCAACCGTTTTATGTATTTGACCGGAGGAAACGACCATTTATGAAAAAAATTAAAAATAATAATAATATGGCATGATCTTTCACAAGAACTCAAATTTCGAGCTTGTGTTTGTAAGTGACAATGGAGTGAATATTTTTAAACTCGACACTTGACTCCAGGTAGATCAAGCGTATATTTTCAAGCTCCAAATCTATGTTATATATAGTTAATACTAATTTATTACAAAAAAAATACTACTGACTTTTTGACTTTACTCAATTTAAAACATGTAAAATTATACATTGAAGATGATATAATTAAATACCGTTTGAGGAGTGCAACGTGTCAAAACCAAACTGTAACCTAAATATTTTTAAATAAAATCGAAACCAATGGTACGAGTATGATAGAGTATTAGTTTTTTTTTAACTTTACCATTTACAAAATTTTTATGAAACTACGAACTTGACCGTTTGATATCAATTTTGGTACGCTCCATTGATTTAATGGTCCAATAAAAGAGAGTTTTAGGCGGTGTTCAGTTTCAAAAAATTTCTAAATTTTTTATTTCACTTTTTAAGAAAAATGAAAATTTGTTGACAATTTCTTAAATTTTCATTTAACTTTATTGAATACTATTTTTTATACTCTCTCATTTTTATATCACCTACCCAATATTTACTTTCTATACTCTCAGTCTCCATCTTACTTTTTAATCACCTACCCTATATGTATATTTTTTTTACTTTTCGACAACTATATCAGTTTTCTTAAAATTTAAAACTTTATCATTTAAACAAGTTTTTACTTTTTTATAATAACTCTTGTTTTTTTTTTTTAAACTACAAATTGAAAACTGAAATTAAATAATGTCTAGTTTTCGTTAACTAAACGCAACCTTAAATCAAATGAAATTTTTGTTATTCAAATAGTTTCCAAACTAGTCATTTTCTTGACTAAATGTTGTGTATTATGATGAAGGAAAATCAGTTAATATTGGTTAAATCTGTCAGGCTAGTAAGTAATGCAAATACTGCAGATTAGGCAATAATTTAGGATTAGTCCCAACAATTTTTAAATAATAATAATAAGCTTTACATACATACCCACCGTAGGCCTCCAACAACCCATCGTCTAATTTCCTCCTCCACGACATATCCACCGGCCACCCATTTATCTGAAACTCTGCAAAATCACACAACCCCTAATTATATATAGAAACCAGAAACTGCCATGCTCCACTCATCTCCCAAGAATTCACAAGACATCCAGATCAATGTGCATGCCAATACCAATCCTCCGCCTCAATTCCACCCTCCTCCGCCACCTCCATATTACCACGAATGGTGCCCCTGGATTGTGCCTCTCATCTTCATGGCCAACGTCGCCATTTTCATACTTTCCATGTACATCAACAACTGCCCCGCCCATTCCCGGAGTTGCATCGGTGCCCAATTCCTTCAACGTTTTGCCTTCGAAGATGTTCGTCAAAACCCCCTTCTCGGACCTTCCACCGCCACGTATAATCATATCCCCCATCATTTATTTTGCTAATTACTTTTACATTTAATTTATATATACTTTCAATTAATTATCGACGGGGATTTAGGTTGCTAAAAATGGGAGCATTAGATGCAAATAAAGTGATCCAGGGTGGACAGCGATGGCGGATCCTCACTTGTATGTGGTTGCACGGTGGCGTCTTCCACATTTTCGCCAATATGTTGGGTCTTCTCAGCGTCGGAATTCGCCTTGAACAGGAGTTTGGATTTGGTGAGCCATTTTTTACGTTTTCATCACCTCCAAATTAACAGTACGTTATCATTCATCCATCATCTTTGAAGGTTTTATTCGAATCACATGGTTTCCATAGCACGAATTGGATCGCTTTATATAATATCTGGACTGGGTGGTGGCTTATTGTCATCGGTGTTTATCCGAAACACCATTTCGGTTGGTGCATCAGGAGCATTGTTCGGTTTACTCGGAGCAATGCTTTCCGAACTACTTACCAATTGGACAATTTACATCAACAAGGTACGCATGCATCCAATTCATTTTAGCGACCAATAAACGTGTGGTGATCGACTTGCTTTTGTGCAGTTGGCAGCATTGACGACGCTCGTTTTTATGATCCTTATAAACCTAATGGTCGGGATCCTCCCACACGTAGACAATTTCGCACATGTAGGAGGATTCATCACTGGGTTCCTCCTCGGGTTTATACTTTTGATTCGACCGCAATTCAACTGGATAAACCAATCCATCCTTCCTAATGGTTACTACGGGCACCCCACGAAATCAAAGTATAAGCCATACCAGTACATATTACTCATTCTCTCCGTAATCACTCTTCTTGGGATGTAAGTCCTGATAAAATTAAATCTCACATTAATTATGTTATGTATGCAATATTAGGAATTGAATAAAGTTTTAATTTTTTATCATGTGGTGTGTATGTATATATAATTGCAGATTTACAACGGGATTGTTGTTCCTATTCCGGAAAGTGGATGGAAATGATTATTGTTCTTGGTGTCATTATCTATCTTGCATGCCTACGCCTCTATGGAGCTGCGATCCGCAATGCAAGGTAAGAATTTTGGCCAATTTAATTAGTTATTATATATGTATGAGTTAGGTGATTTTTGTTTGCTTCTTAATGGAACCGTTAAGAGGCTGTTTAACCTTGAATGAGCCTATTAATTGTTCCATTAGAAGTATACAAACAACCTCCTAGTTTATCAAATATGATGCATGATTTTGTTAAACTTAATTCTGTGCGTGGGCGGGTTTGTTCAGTCTATGGTAGTGGGTAATCAGCTAAACTTGACGTGCCTGCACAATGGAAAATCGAAGTCGTATATGTTACCTGATGGTAACGATGCTATGGTGATTCGGGAACTTTGTTCACAGCTTTGCATATAACACACACATATATATATATAGAATAGATGCCCTTAGGATGAATGCTGATTGTGATGGACATATATTATTGATGATCGAATTTTGCGATTGATAACTTAAAAAGCAATGCAAATCATTTACTTGTATAGCAAATTGAAATTTTGGGAGAATTTCCCGTGGGGCTGACTGAGGCTTCAGCCTGGGCCAGTGGGCCGTTTATGCACAATATAGGCTTATAGTTTCCTAATTCCTTTGAATCTCTTGCCACATTCACCTCAAGTCCTCACTCATTTCTTATATTGATTTTTAATAGTCACATTAATATTCATTAAATATTGCCCTTTTTTATAAAACAAAATACTAATTTTTTTAATGGTGTATACAGTATACAAAAAAAAATTACAAATCATGATTTCGGTTGTATCCATGGTCATTGTAACACCCTCCCCGATCCCGGAAATGTCACGTCAATACAATACACAGGTGGCACATCTCAATAACTCAATTACACATATGTCATAGGATAACTCGGAATCACTATTAATTTAAAACTTTCACATAATATTGTTTACACATCATTCACTGATTAGCAATATCTTATGAGACACAAACGCTAACATAATTGATAACAAAGGCAGCTGCAATAGTCTTCGCATAACGACGAGTCTCTGATCAACAAACTCAGCTACTGAACCCTTCACTGAAACCCTGAACACGGAAGACTCAAATACGTAAGCTCGGAAGCTCGTGAGTACTCGAGGGTTAGACTCTGCACAATAAACACGTAGCATGCGTACACATAGCACATACACACAACACAAGCTCTGTCTCTGTCCCTGGCAATCAACATCACTATGCAGATATGAACACAAAGCATGAGATCCGAAGCCCTACACACAGAATCACTGAGGGGGACCCTTCCCCAGCTAACGACCGTGCGCACCGGTGGTTAGCCACAACCCTGTAGCACGGGCGCGAACCGGCTACAGGCTCTGCCGTGTATACACGCTCCAAGGACTGTTAGGGACAGTCAACCCGCGCGATCACACATCGCGAATCACCGTCCGTATGGAACTCATCACGGACCCCTGGACCGGATCTCATCTCATGCACATATAACACATATGTGGGGAAATAGAATCATATCTGGCGCCCACGTCCCTGTCTCATCCACATACACACAATATACACATACACGAAGCTAGCTACACAGTTATGACTCGTAAAACGGTCCCGGGTTTAAAAAGGAACACGGGTACTCACCTGGTCGATCCACTAATCCCGGAATCTCTGGCTCGGCTCGGCTCGCTGACTCGTCCCTGAAATCACACAGATCCCAACTCGTTAACACAAATCCACGAACATATATCACAAACTCATAATGAACATGAACCCGACTCGGACTTAATTTCGATCCCCAACAGAACCCCGAAAACCCAATCAGAATACGACTCACAACAGACCCGAACCCCCGAAACAATCCCAATCGGAAACCCCAAAAATCCGATCAAAACCCGACGCAAAATCCCCAACGAGGCCCGACTCGAGAGCAACCCCCAACAAGATCCCAAAAACTCAACCGAGACACGACCTCAGGATCCCGACGAGACCCTAAAACCCCACGCAGAAACCGGCCCAGCAGCTAACCGCGCCGCGCCCTCTGCACATCGCGCCGCGCCCCTGCTCCCCTGCGCGTCGCGCCGCGACCTCCAGCCTGCTCCAACTCTGCTCTTCGACTTCCATGGCTGCACCAGAGGTATTCAACCTCCAAGACCCGATTTCCAGCACTCAAATACACAAATATCATACATGATTAACCCATATACTTTCAGAAACCAAATCCCACATATACACATACATAATCCAAGATTTAACCATCAAAACTAATAACCCTTACCTTGGACATCTCAAGAACACAAGAAGATGAAGAAGAAGGAGCTATTCCTGCAATTCCACACCCCAAATCTGAATTTGCAATATAACTTTGCTGGAGCTTCTCTCAATTCACACACACACACACCTTTAGCTCTCTTTGAGAATGAAGATAGAAATTAGGGGATAAGCACGTATATGTTTATCTCTAATTTGGCCGGTCCCGAACCCGATACCCCATTTTCACAATTAATATCCTTTTAACCCATTTAACTCAACGAACCCAAATATATAATTAATCCACTAATATTATAACTCGGAGACACGTAGCTAATAAACCCGACACATATATATCCACTAATCGGGATCTCATTGGCCCAACACGATAATAATTATTTAAACATCCACTAAAATAATTCCACGCAACTATCTCAAAAATGGGATGTTACAGTCATGCAAACCTTTCATTAATTTACTTCTACTATGACCATAGAGTTTTTAGTACGAGGGTACTGAAACCAAACTGAAAATGGAAACAAAAGTAGATACCGTCATTTTGATTTTAAAAAAACATTCTTTTCCGGTTTGATTTCAGTTTTATTTCAAAAACTAATAAAATAGTAACTATACTTATTCCTTGTGAAGCCACGTGTCATCACTATGAATCGACATCTGTCATTTTATAGGTTTTAAAAATAAAATTATATCTATCCAAATCTAATATAATCCACTTTTAAATTCAAATCAAACAAAAGTTAAGACTCTACTAACTTATTAATTATAATATAACAAAATATAAAAAAGATAAGAAAATAATTACTATTCATGTATATTTAAAGTTATATAAAATTAACAGGTCATAATAAATAATAATATCATTCTTATATATACTTTTGTTTAAAAAAATTGTATTTATACATTTACCTTTTAACTTATTTTATATATATATATATAATATCCATGTAATACGCTGGTAATAAATTAATATGTGTATTATAATAATTATAAGAATAATAGAGCTTGTTTAATTTTAGCTAATTAGTTATTAAACTAATCATATTAGATTTGGGTTTGCTTTAAATTTATAGTAAATGAAGTGGCAAAAAGAGATGACGAAATGTGGTAAATTAAACGAGAGCAAGACACTTGACGTATTATTTACTCATTTAATAGTAATTATTTATAGAAAATAGATTATAGATAGAATGATCGGTTGGTTAGTTAAAGTTTTTGAGGGTTTATAAAATCTTCTTTTGTATAAGTATCCATAATTGGCCATTAAATTGTTGTATAAGCAAGAAAATGTCAAAGTATGACCGGTTGTCGGCAAACTAACATACTCTTAGTCATAAACTACTCATTTTGTCTCAAGGAAAGCAAATTAATCTACTTTTAGTACTAAACTACTCTTTTTGTCCAAAGTGAGGACTTTAGAACTTACTTTCACCACTAAAATTTCAATTTGCCTCAGACATGAGTCGAACACGTGACCTCTCACTTTGATATCACCCTCATACCAAATGGACTAAACCCCATTGGTAGTTGTCCTTTTGATGACGACTTCTACTTTAGGCTTCTTGCCCTCTATGACTCTATTAACTAGAATAAAATTATGCTTCACTGAATATTGGATAGAAGAAGTGTGTCAAGTCAACCCCACTTTTACTAGGCATTCGGAACTATATTTCTAGAGGCGCCTTCGACATACGTTAGGTAGAAGAAACAATGAGATTGACTCATCGTTCGTAAATTTACCCAAGATGACAAGAATTGAATTGTGAAGCTTATGTTTTTGGAAATAAATATAAAACACAATAAAACTGATAGTACATAAACCTGTCGGGTTGAGTTTGACTTTGGATTGGGTCGTGCTACATCTTCCCGAGTTTAGATCCATGACTACAACATGTAACAGACCGTTAGAAGTGGACCAATGGCGTGAGCTCCGGGAGCCACCTCTGACGATCAAATCAGATAATGATCGGTGATGTGATATATCACAATAATGTATGTGTTTGATGCATGTATGAGTGTAGTATGAATACATTGTGTGTAGATGAAAGGTCTTTATAGTTCCGATGGGAGTAGAAGGAACAGAGGATTCTTCCTATTCTTCTGGATGTGTGTAGATGAAAGAGAAGAGGAGATGTACTCTCCATAGTAGGGGTGTTATCGGGACCAAACCCGGACCGAACCCGAATTTGGCTAAAATCTAAACTCGAGGACCGGACCATTACTTTACAATCGGTGCTATTTGGGACCGGTACCGGTTCGGTTCGGTTATTACTTATTTGGTGTACACAAACTCAAAAACTTACTCCATTAGAAGGTTAGGGGTGTTATCGGACCGGACCGAACCCGTTAGTACCGAACCCGAATTTGGCTAAAATCTAAATCCGAGGACCAGACCATTACTTTACAATTGGTGCTATTCGGGACCGATTCCGGTTCTGTTCGGGTATTTGGTCCACATATAACACCCCTACTCCATAGTTCTAGTGGGAGTAGAAGGAACACATGATTTTTCATATGCTTATGGATGTGTGTAGATGAAAGAGATGAGGAGATGTCCTCTCCATAGTTCTAGTGGGACTAAGAACATAGTATCCTTCCTCCACTTGTGGATGTGTAGATGAAAGAGATAAGGAGATATACTTTCCATAGTTCTTGTGCGAGTAGAAGAAACAGAGGATTCTTCCTCTATTTTAAGATGTGTGTGTGGTCGAAAGAATTAGGAGTCTTCCTCTCTTTGTTGATAACAGATATATATAGGAGGGCTTTGCTTTAGCCTTTAGGGCTTTATCAAAAAATACGACATCGGCTCAACCAAATTAATCGGATCCAAGGCCCATATCAGATATACACTATCACATACAAAATGCATAACTACTCAATTGGATTAATAAAAATTTTTATATAAAAGGATTTTGCTTGCTTATAAAGATTTAAATTTTTATCACACTTGTTATGAAATAGTAGTGATTTCGAAGTTAATTTGAAAGGCAAAAGGAACCAACATATATATTACAAGGAAAGCATATCACTTTATTTCTCGTAACAAACCATAATTATGGTTTTTTTCTTTTTACTTTTTAATCGATTGTGAACAAGACTTTTTGGTTTTCTCAAACAATATTCATAAGTTAGATTCGAGTTTACGTCAACAAGCTACCTTTACATAATATCCAGACTACATTCAAAGCTAGTGAGTCGTTCATGCATGTGCCATTCGATGATCCTTTTCATTGACATATCAATCAATTACTTGATTTCAATAAACATGTGAGTTACGATAATATGTTTGTTTGGTCCCACTTTAATCTTTACTTCTTCGTTGCCTGACTATTAAAAACTTAAAAACTTTGTTGTATAGTAATTAGTATATATACATCAAAATTATATAACTCGTCATCCAACATATAAATATGAGAATAATACGATGTAAGAAAAATGTAGTAAACACTAATTTTTTAATTTATTTTTTGAAGTTTTTAGATGGTATATAGATTTGATACAAGTGTGTGTATATATACAGTATGTAATTGCCTCCGGCAGTTTAGCCTGGATTTGTGGCCTCAAATCATATGCACCAATTATGATCAATTATTCAATTATATATCACCCGACTTATATTCAAAGTCAACAATAAAAAAACTTTGAAATATTTGAAAGTCAAACCTTTTGAAAGCTTGTGAAATAGTTTTTTTTCCCCTCAAAACCACCACTACAAACCTGTACTTTTACGGTTTATCAAATGATAGTGTTTTCCTTTAAAAAAAAATCCATCTAAAATCTATGTTGATTTTAAAAAAATACAAAAATATTCTATGTTGATTTTATTTTTTATTATTTAAGCTTAATAAAGAGTTGATAAAGATAATTTTAGCACAATTAATTAAAGGAATAAACAACTGTAAATTCTCAAATAATTAATAAGTGATAAACAAAAGGATTGGTTTTTTAATAAAAATCATCATCTGAAAAATGTTAATAGTTTTTTTTTAATTAATATATTATCACTTATGCTTGATAAAGTAAATCATGTTAATACTGTTTTAATCTAAACAAAATTCTGAATCAAATGATTGATTGTTCTTATAATAATATCCGATATTATTATTTCTCTTAATATTGTAATTGCATCTGTTATGTGACACTCATTAGTTTATAACACGGCTACGATGCTTATCAATATGGAGGCTTTCTTTAAAGAATCTTAAGGCTAGGCATGATAATGGAACGGGACGGAGCAAAAATTTCATTTCTCATTTCTCATCTCCATCCCCGTTTCTTAATTTATTCTCATCTCAGCATCATCCCCATCAGGGAATGAGTTTATATCTCCATAAGAAAATCGGGTTTTCAAACTCATAAAAGATTATTAAGCATACAGTATACCCCATGAAATCCCTTATCCAACCACTTATTTTTTGACGATGAAATATTTTAACATATAATTTTCATAAATAAAAGAAAAAACATCATCTGGAAATCAAACATTCCACCAAGTAAAACACTTACAAATTTTTTTAATTTCCATACAATTACTAACACATGATCAACATATTCTTCCTCCCTCTCACATATAGGACATATGTTCGAGGAAGTCGAAAATTACTAAAGCAAAGGGTATTAAAATTAAATTAAAGTTGTATGTGTGAATAAAACTTTTAAGGGATGGATGTATTATGTATAACAGTAGCATTTCTATCTTTTTTTTTAATATGTGCACGCATACTCAGTCAGTCATACACAACCAACCACGTATGTCCGTCCAATTTTTACTTTAACATGCCCTTTTTCCCTTGCTTTTTCATTCTTTCATTCATATATTGATTCCATTTAAATAAAAATTACAACCCATAATATACAAAAATGATTATTAAAAGATGGTCAATTTCTTAAAAGTAACAAAATTAAACACCTTTGATAAAATTTGCCCCCTTTAATTTATTATAACAAGGATGAACATTCAACGTTCTAAACCTGTAATTTCATTGAACCGAACTAGATTGATTGTATATGATTTGGTTCTCAGCCCTTGCTTGATATTCCTAAAAGACGGTTCTTGATTTAGCTTGGTCTTATTAGTCAAACTTATATTAGTTATCAACAATAATCATGATACAAGAAAACTCATACATAAATACAGGGTTGTAAACAAATCGAACAATGTATGTTTAATGAACCATTCAAGAATTGTTCGATGAAAAGTTTGGTTATTTACAAAAATATATTACTGTTCATGTTCGATCGATCCATTTACATTTGTATATAAATCTTTGCTTTTCAAAAGGAGGCATGGGGCCAAATAGTAATTTGACAAATAAAAACACAAAATAATGAGGTTACACGCAGGCCTCTTGCTACCATTATAATCCTTCAAAGCTTCAACATCATTCCCATGTCATATACCCGTAAGTTTTTGTTTTTTTAAAATACAAAGATACCACATAAATTTAATCTAAGGAATAACAAATACAATGAGTCAATCAATTGACCAAGGCCAAAGTCTACAAGACATAAACACAAGTCATAACTAGAGGCTATGTAATCCTACTAAGTAATACAAACTAACGAATGAGTCAATGCTCGAGCTAAACATACTTACAAATGGAACCAAAGACAGACCGAAGTCAGAGAAGCACTTGAACCTACAATAAAAATTAAAAACGAATAACGTCAATTGACCATAATAAGTTGCGGAGCACTTGAGTATAATATTCTTTGTAGAAACCTACTGAAAAGATCCAACCACGTTTTTTGGGGACAAATGTCGAAGATGATTAGTAATGGTGACAATTTTGAACCTATTTAAGTTAGTTCATAAGTTTTTTAAAAAATGAAATTCTAGATAAAAAAAATGTATTAAACAAATTGTTTTTTGAAAAAATTTTCAATATTATGTTAGTTTTTTATCTTTTCGTCGTCAGCCCGTTTGCGGAAATAGAACAAAATTCTCATCCCTAATGATTAGCAAACGAAATTTGAGTGGTTGAGTATGACCACCACATTATCCTTGTGTCTAAAATTATTTTTCTGAATTTCATTCATATTAGCCTTATATTTATAAAAGATGGGTGTTTTGCTATAAATGTATTAAGTATGTTCCAATAATATATAATTTTTTTTTAAAAAAAATGCTTTTAATTTTATTAGATAATTAGTTAAAATTGTAGAACTAAAATGAAAATTTTTTTTTGTTGATAGGTGGACCATAAAGCACCCACATTGTAGGTTAATATATATTTCCCCTTGCCTTGTGATTGGGGTAGTGTAGGGCACCATCTTTAATTTGAAGCAATGGTGTGTGTGTGTGTCCAATTGCACATGGGACTATGGGAGGGAGGGAGATACATTAAGTAAATACAATACTAGTCACAAGGTCATCATCGTTCTTATTTTTGGATGATTAAATTAAAAGCTTCCTTATTTATAGGATGGTAAAAAGGTAATTATATACAAATGGTAATAAAAAAAAAAGACAAAGATCCTATCCCTTTCTTTGTCATACATGATGTAACTATGCTATAGATGTGGGGTTTGCTATCTTTCATTTGTCTACACTCTACATGTCCCATACATTCCAAAACAAACCATACATCATCATTGCAACCCAATCTCCCATACTCTTCATAATCACTTCTTCTACTTGTATATTTAAGGATTTTTTTATGTCACTAATCATTAGTTCTTAAATTTGATTTTAATATGATCATGTTGATTGAGTATGAAAGTTACTATTGAACCTTAAACCGTACCAAATGGAAACCACAACTACTGCTAGGAGGTGTTAATTGAAACTATTGAAATTTTTTCATGTTATACAAATACCAGTTGTTAAACATACTCTTAAAAATTTTGTCAACATCACATGTCACTTGTGACGTATACTTTTGATATTATTGACCATTTAATTTTGACTTTGATTTTATTAATTTCTTGTTTTATTTTTGTATTGTTACGTCTGGTTTACCAATTTAGTACATCTTTCATTGTAAAGGTCAAGACTAAACCATAAAATTGATGTTTTGTATTGATAGTAGATTATTTTTGATTTTTGGTTTTGAATTTATGAAAATTTGATTCCAATTTGTTTCGGTGTTATGCATTGGCACCTCTAAGGAATAAATGAAAATTGTTGCTCAACTGAAGATGATTGTAAAAATTCTTTGTATTTAAAAATTTATATAAATTATCTATAGATTTTATACATTAAATCTATGATCCTTAACCTTCTAGATATATCAAAAATCACTCGGTTAATGTTTTATTATCTTAAAACTTAATCATGATGATTTATGTTATACTTTTATATTTCCTATGGTGAGTGACTAGTTTAGGGGGAGTTGTTGTAATTTATATATGTTCGGGGGGTTGAAGTGAGTTATATTTTCTACACCCGCGAAACGGGGTCGACCGGGTCGAGTGCGGGGACAATTTATAGAAAATAAAAATAAAAAAGGGAAAAGAAAGTGGGGGTGACGCGTGAGGCTCGAGATTACGTGGGCGCGCGTGATGTCCCCTCATTCTTGCGATTAAAGCCTGACGCATATGGAGCCGCCGATCACGCTGATGATTGGGTCCAAATCCTTTCTTAAAATATTATTATTTTCTATTTTGTTTATTATTCCTTTCCACTTAAAATATGTGTCGTCGCTTTTGGTCTTGAACATATATGATATATTTGAATATTTGATGATGAAAAAGGAATTCGCATATTTAAAATTTCATGATGACATTGCAACTATATCATAATACATTACAAATCTTTAGCAACACATTGTATGAAATTTGTATATTATGAATTCAATAAGTTATATAAATAAATTACTTAACTCGTGATTTTTTTTCATATGTTTTAATTAATTATACCTACAAAATGCAGATATAACTATACTAAAATAGATAGAATCACGCTTAAAATATAAATGAGTTTATTATGAAAAAACCAACATGTTTTCATGTTTTTTTCGTTTTAATGCCTTCATGGTTTTTTTTAACCATAAAAAAACTCAAGTTTATGGTAAAAATCATCTCCCGATAAGCATGTTAAAATTATATTTAGTATAAGTTTCATGGTGATTAAAGCCATAAAGTTGGCTAAGATCGAAATTAAGTGTGTGTTGATGGAGCTGGTAAAAACTATTTGGCCAAAAAAACATGGATGATCGTCATTGCGACCACGAAGACGTGGTGGTGATCGCAAGGGGAGCCAAGTCGATTTGTGTAGTTGTGGTTAAGGTCATAGGCGGTGGGCTGGTGTGATAATCATGGTCATGGCCAGATCGTGACCGTGATTGTAGTCAAGACCTGTAGAATGTGGCAAGTAGTCGTCATGGGCGAATTTAAAGGGTGTTTGATTTTGCGTTATAGATGATATTATTAGCTTATTACGTTACAATAACACAAATAATTGGTTTAAAATGTTTGGTTGCATACCTTAATAAGTGATTATTTGTGTTTAAAGTTATTCATACCACACTTTTTCATAAGTTAAAAATGTAGCTTATTTGCTTAATAAGTGATTATTTGGTCATTTTACAAGTTAAAATGCAAATCCAAACACTTAAAAACTGATTATTTGATGAATACGATAGCAAACAACAGAAGATAAACTAAGCACTACATTTCCGGCAGCAATGTTTGATACAGTTGTTATCTGATTATTAGTTTCCAAAACGCTACATCACTTTTTCAAACGAAAATCCAAACACCCTCTTAGTGTGTTAATATCGGTGTCACGTGGCACCTATAAATTTTGTAGTGACACTGATGAAAAAATTTCTAGATCCGTCCCTGATAGTCGTGGTAACGATGGGCCGTTGCAAGTCCGTTATCGTGATCGCGATAGCCCCTAATTCAATTTTGGTTGTTGAATTCACTTATAAAGTCTTGATATAGCTACTTAATAGAATGGTTTAGTAATAATTTTCACAAGATTCATAAGATTCAATACCATTTTATGGTTGTTCACAATGTTAACAACGAATTAAGTGTTTAGAGAATATCCTTCTATATATATTCAAATACGTGAAACTTTCTTTATAAGATATGATTCGTGTACAAACTACAAAGTAACAGTTAATAAAAAAACATTTACTACCGTAACTTTCAAAACAGCCATATTGCATTTATTTCAAATAAATGCTGATAAAAACTATTAATTTTATTATTATATAATTTTGGTAAAAGGAATTATTAATGATGTTTTATATTTCACGTCTAATCTAATCCCACAAAGCTCTAATCACGGCCGTATGTTACGGCTCGACTCCCTCCAATTTTGACATCGGCCCTATAATTGGTACCAATTTCAATGCGTGAAGCACATATTTTTATTGCATGACAACTTATTGCTTTTAGAATTGAAAGCAGATGTTAATTTGGCCGGGTATTTGGCGGTAACTTTCTTCTTATAAGCCGACCCAGTAATTATATGCTGAATAATGTGTTGTACCGACAGCCTCATGAATTGTACGGATGTTTTGTCCCATGAAATCAATTCACAACAGCTTTACGTGTTGCCTTTTTTTTTCTAAGAAAAAAAAAGAGAAAAATCTCTCCTTGCCAAAATTTCGTGTCTCTAATATATAATTTATTTCATAAATTTGTTCAGTTTAACAACATACATCATTTGTTTAGATAGCATTTGGTAATGTTGAAATACTAATTTGTAAAAGAACTGAATTGTGTCAAGCAATTTGTATATGTCAACAAATGAAATTGAATTTAAGACCCTTCCAATTACGCAGGATTCTAGTAAATCAAACGTCACGATTAATGATGATGGTATTGATATCTAATCCATGATCAAAGATGTAGGTGAATGGCTCTAGTTGTCTAGTCATGGTACATCTATTGGCTGTTCATTTGACATACGAAACAATAGTACCACGGTTTGATAAATGTACTTCCCATCAATATCCTATATATGGCTTGCAGCGGGTCACAAGCCATATGGTCTCGCATACCGGGATGATCTACAAGAGCTTATATGGTCGGTTTGTTGGGAACACTCAAATCCACACAAACACTAATTAATGTTTTGATTGCCAATACTCAGTTAATTCATGGGGCATCATCCCTCCAAAGTCCAAACCACACTATTACAAACCTAATCATGTATTAGAATCAACTTATATGTGGCTAGATCCTCCTCTTTCAATCACTTCTTTATCTTAAAAAACTCGATAACTATTTTTTTTTTTTTTTTTGTGTTAAGGTTTTCAATTTAGAGAATCTGAAAAAAAAATTCACATCATGAACGTTCATACTTAAAATGTAAAAAATTAGATTGTTCCAAGTTCCAATTTAATGTTGCCTGTGAAATCAATTGTTGTTGCTGCCTCGGATTGTTCCAGCTTCCAGACTTCCAAAGAAATCGACCGGTCTTTGTTTTGAAACTAATAAGTAATCGATGAAGAGTTGTAGTGCTCCCTTGGTGCTGAAATCAAACCAGTTTGTGAGACATATTCTAGAAATTATCAACTAATTAATATCATAATTCATAAATACCTTGGTAGGTCGAATCTCTCTAAATCTTGATGATGTTACAGGATCAATCAATTCCATCAAGAAGGAATTCATGGCTATGATCCATAAACCAAATTAGGAAGATGGATTCATCTATAACAACATGTTGCCTAAAAACACAATATGTTGTTGGAAGTTGGTGTAGGGATATTGTGCCCGATACCAATTATAAAATATAAGAAATATATTACGAATTACAATTCAGAAATGAAATTACAATACACGGAAATAAATAAAGTACTGAAATTAAAATTACAAGTAAAAGAAATAATAATACGGGAAAGTAAATTACAATACGGAAAAATAAAGGCTGAGTCTCGTGTTTGACACGATTCCCTTAAAACAGATTCGAAGTCTGTTTCCCAGGGTACAACAGCCAAAGCAGCGTGTACTGCCGAAGGTAACCAACTTGCCTGAAAAATCACGTGAATTGAAGGTGTTCTTCGTTCTTGGAAGCAGCAACGTCTTGCCGTTAAAGTGCAAAAAGTTTCAAGAATACAAAGTGTTTTCCAAGTGTTTCAAGTATATCAAAATGTGTGTTTTGGTGTTTGCATCTCCATCCCTTTTATAGGAGATGAGTTGTAACAACAATATTATTATATTTAATTGTAATAATAATAAAAAACCATTTTTTATTAATAATTAAAAATAATAATTCTATCATTAAACCATGAGTTGTAACAACAAATTAATTATATTTAATTGTAATAAAAAAATACTTTTTTTATTAATAATTAAATATAATAATTCTATCATTAAACCATTTCTGTAACGGCTCTAGAATTGTCTAGATTCGTTCAAGACACGAACGAGGCTCGCACAAAAAAATACATTATACAAAGTACGAGGCAGATGCGAGTGCACACAAGTTTAATGATTTGCTATTGTTTGGACCCAAGTTTTGTCTTGGAGTAACTTGTCATGCTTGTCAAGGCTCCTCATTATAAACCACTCATGGTTTGGTCCATCTTCCTATGTGGGACAAGTTTTCACACTTTTAACTTGCATTTTCCCACATCAAACACCAATCTTTGAGCATCGATATCTCATTCATCTTAGCTCCGTTTTGGACGTTCTTTATATCGTTGTAATCCTCTCTTCAAGGAGAATACACACCCATAAAATATTAATTATATATCTCACAACTATATATAATTATATTTGGTCCAAAAACATGGAAAATACATTTTTTTCCTTTGAAAAATTCACACTTTTTTCCAACAGTTGGAACTAGGGATGAACAAAAATCTCATTTTTCTCGTTCATTACCAGTACCGTCTCGAACCCGTCCCGGTATCGGTACCGATTAGCCGAAGATGATACGGTACTCAGGATCCATATATGACTTAAATCGGGACTCGGGAATAGTTTAATTCGGGAATTCCCAGTACCGAATCAGGGATGTAAATAGTCATGTTTTAAAAAAAATTTAATTTAGTACATATCATTTCCTAACTCCTAAGTAAATGCAAAACACATTTTAAATTCCAACTTCTCATTCATCATTATTGACAAACAATTATTTAACACTTATGCAACTGCCATCAGTTAGATAAAAACGTTGATAAATTTTTACTATGAGTTTTTTGTGTTTTAGTTTTAGTTTTAACATTTATAATACTATAAAAATTGTTACTAATTGGTATATAAACTGTTACCAATGTTTTTAGTATTTTACATCATCTATTATATGTTGTATATCGAACAATGCTACCAAATGGGACTAGTACCGATTTTCCGGTACCGAATACGGTACTGGTACCGATCCCGAATATCACAACTTGGTACGGTACTCAGTATCATATTTTCGTCTAATTCGAGAGTCAGAAAATTAAGATTCGGGACGAGACGGTATGGTACTAGTCCCAAGCTCATCCCTAGTTGGAACTACTTGCACCAAAATTTCTTTTAGGAACAAAGAAAACATCTAAATACATTGTTGTTGGGTTGGATCCTCATGTCAAGCTGCTACGAAACAAACTTATTGAAGACCAATGAAGAGATAGAAGAGTTGAAGGTTTACTTTGGTTTGATTCCTTGATATATGCAACTTGCACAATATGAAAAAATGATGTTTAGGCAATGTTGCTGCTGCCAATCATAAGTTTGAAATCACAAGTTTACAAACAAATATTTTCAAGACAAATAAGAAACACTCAAACACAACTACACTAAACCACAACAAAAGTTTTGCTGCTAAGTGTTGTCCAATCTTCTTATCAGCCTTCTTAAGTTCTCATCCGTTTATCAACAGTAGGTAAATTGTATAAGGTTGTTACAAATAACAAGTTATATGCATAAATTGAAAAAGAAATAAAAAGTTGATTGAATTGATTGATAAAAATTTAGTTAGTTATATAGATCGGTAGAAAAAATAACAAGTAATCGATGAAGAGTTGTAGTGCTCCCTTGGTGCTGAAATCAAACCAGTTTGCAAGACATATTCTAGAAATTATCAACAAATTAATATCATAATTCATAAATACCTAGGTAGATCGAATCTCTCTAAATCTTGATGATGTTACAGGATCAATCAATTCCATCAAGAAGGAATTCATGGCTATGATCCATAAACCAAATTAGGAAGATGGGTTCATCTACAACAACAGGTTGCCTAAAAACACAATATGTTGTTGGAAGTTGGAACTAGGGATGAACAAAAATCTTATTTTTTCCGTCCATTACCCGTACCGTCTCGAACTCGTCCCGGTATCGGTACCGATTAGCCGAAGATGGTACGATACTCGGGATCCATATATGACTTAAATCGGGAGTTGGGAATAGTTTAATTCGGGAATTCCCGGTACCGAGTCAGGGATGTAAATAGTCATGTTTTAAAAAATTTTAATTTTTTACATATCATTTCCTAACTCCTAATTAAATGCAAAACACATTTTAAATTCCAATTTATCATTCATCATTATTGACAATCAATTATTTAACACTTATCAACTGCCATCAGTTAGATAAAAATGTTGATAAATTTTTACTATGAGTTTTTTGTGTTTTAGTTTTAACATTTATAACACTATAAAAATTGTTACTAATTGGTATATAAACTGTTAGTAATGTTTTTAGTATTGTACGTCATGTATTATATGATGTATATCGAACAATGGCACCAAATGAAACAAGTACCGATTTCCCGGTACCGAATACGGTACTTGTACCGATTCCGAATATCACAACTTGGTATGATACTCGGTATCATATTTTCGTCTAATTCGGGAGTCGGAAAATCGAGATTCGGGACGAGTCGGTACGGTACTAGTCCCAAGCTTATCCCTAGTTGGAACTACCTGCACCAAAATTTCTTTTAGGAACAAAGAAAACATCTAAATACATTGTTGTGGGGTTGGATCCTCATGTCAAGCTGATACGAAACAAGCTTGTTGAAGACCAATGAAGAGTTGAAGGTTAATTTGGTTTGATTCCTTGATATATGCAACTTGCACAATATGAAAAAAGATGTTTGGGCAATGATACTGCTGCTGATCATAAGTTTGAAATCACAAGTTCACAAACAAATACTTTCGAGACAAATAAGAAACACTCAAACAACACTACACAAAACCACAAGAAAAGTTTTGCTGCTGAAGTGGTGAATGTTGTCCAATCATCTTATCAGCCTTCTTGAGTTCTCATCGGTTTATCTACAGTAGGTAAATTGTATAAGGCTGTTACAAATAACAAGTTAAATGCATAAATTGAAAAAGAAATAAAAGTTGATTGAATTGATTGATAAAAATTTAGCTAGTTATATAGATCGGTAGAAAAAATAAATATATATAGCTGTATAAATATGTATTTAACCCTATTAATTATATATTACCTTTTAAAAAATGTTTTAATTAGTATTAGATGTCACTTTAAGTTTTTTTCTAATGTCTTTTTTTAAAATAAAGACCAATTTTTTAATGATATTTCCAAATAGAACTTATTATTTTTTTAATAAAACAAAGCTATAAACTTTAAAGTACTATATGTTAAAAATACTTCATAATCTTATAAAAGATATACATGAAATATTGTAAAGAATGAAATTTTAATAAAATGAATATGTCTGTTATAAAAATACCCGTTAAGGTGGTAACCGTTTTTTAAACTTTGATATGAGAAATTGTCATCGTAAATTAGAACAAAATTCATACAGCATGTTTTTTTTAGGGTAAATTACAAATTTCGTCCCTGTGATTTATTAAAAATTATGGATCGGATCCTTTGACTTTAAAAATTACACTGACAGTCCTTGTGGTTGAAGTTTTGTTACAGATATGGTCTTTGGCCATTTAAAATGACCATTTTACCCCTAATTGTTTAATAATTATTATTAATATTGTTTTTATTGATATTTCTATTATTATTAAATAATAAACTAATCTAAAAAATTTAAAATACCAACAAAATTAATTTAATATAAAACAGATAAATTTGAATAATAAAATATTAATAAAGACAAATGCATAATAATTATTATTAATTAAAAACTAAAAAATAATGTTTTGAGTTTATATTTTTACTTTAAAGATAAGTAAACCATTTATAAATAAAAAAAATAAATGTATACATTGTCAAAAAAAATATTAAAAACTTTTTTGACGTTTTAAAATTTTTTACATAGATAACTTTTTAACACTTTCAATAAACGTTTAAAAACATTTTTATTGTTTAAACATTTCGAAAAAAAATGTTCAAAAACTTCAAATATTTTTCAAAACTTTAACAGTTTTGAAAAGTTTAAAATTTTTAAACATTTTTTAAAAAGTTATTTTTTTGAATGTTTTTACAAAAGTTATACAAAACTATCAAAAACCTAAAAAACTTCAAATCTTTTATTGTTCATCAAAATATTTAATTTTTTTTTTGTTTTATTATTCATGAAAAAGTTTAATTTTTTCACAAAAAAATCAAAAAAGAAACCTAAAGTTAAAAGACTATTTTGTTTTTAATTTTTAATTATCAAAATGATGAACTAACAATTTATATGTTTTCGTAGATGTTTTAATCTTTATTAAAAATTATTTAATGTAAATGGATAAAAAATGAATACTTAATAATAATAATTTATTTTATGATTTACAAAAGGTTTACATTTTATTTTAAAAAATCTAAACTCAAAACGTTATTTTTTAGTTTTCAAATGATAATAAATTATTTGTACGTCTTTAAAAATATTTTATTATTTATTTTCATGTGTTCTACACTAAATTAATTTTAATGTTTAATAAAATTATTTTGAATTATTTTATTATTTTATACTAATAGAAATAATAATAAAAACAACACTAATAATAATTATTAAAATAGCAAGGGTAAAATGGTCATTTTAAATGGTCCAAAGACCATATCCGTAACAAAACATCAACCACAAGGACTGTCTATGTAATTTTTAAAGTTAAAGGACTTAATCCATAGTTTTTAATAAATCGCAGGGACGAAATTTGTAATTTACCCTTTTTTTTATTATCGTTTTGATGAGTCCATGGGCATTACCAACGGATGTAAATTAAAATTTGTTTTTAGCTGGGGCTGGGGTGAGTGTGAAAGGCCGGAAAAAAACAAGCCACAAAAGAAAATGAAAAAGAAAAAAGAAATAGTATTCTGACATCCACCGCCATCCCATCCATAAATACTACCGTAACAACCTCCCATTTCTCCCTCACCCCCATTTCCACCATTACTCTCCCGGTTTCCGTTGACCGGACTAAACAATGGCTATTCCCCTTCTCATCATCATCTCACTTTTCTCAGTTGCCCAAGCCAGAATACCCGGAAACTACGCCGGCGGCTCTTGGCAAGGTGCTCATGCTACCTTCTACGGCGGCAGTGACGCCTCCGGTACCATGGGTATGCCCTCCCTACCTCTACCTAATGCACATTGTGTAGAAAGGGTGTTAACTGTAAGTTTTGATTTGTGTTTGCAGGAGGTGCTTGTGGATATGGAAACCTGTACAGCCAAGGATACGGAGTGAACACGGCTGCGCTAAGTACGGCGTTGTTCAACAAAGGGTTTAGCTGCGGTGCCTGCTTTGAAATCAAGTGCACCCAAGACCCCCGTTGGTGCCATCCCGGCAGCCCTTCCATCTTCGTCACCGCTACTAACTTCTGTCCTCCCAATTACGCCCTTCCTAACGACAATGGTGGATGGTGTAACCCTCCCCGTACCCACTTTGATCTCGCCATGCCCATGTTCCTCAAGATAGCCGAGTACCGCGCCGGCATCGTCCCCGTCTCATATCGCCGGTACTTAATTAATAATCCATCATCACTTTCTAACTTATTTCATTTATAAAAAATATTAACTTGGTTTTTCTAGAAGGAAAAAAAAAAGCCGAAAATGACCATTGGTGTTACAGGGTGCCATGTAGGAAAGCGGGTGGGATCAGGTTCACCATCAATGGCTTCCGTTACTTCAACTTGGTTTTGATCAGCAACGTGGCGGGTGCAGGTGACATCCAAAAGGTGTGGATCAAAGGCACAAAAACGAACTGGATGAGCATGAGCCGTAACTGGGGTCAGAACTGGCAATCAAACTCTGTGCTCGTCGGTCAGTCCCTCTCCTTCAGGGTGACCGCCAGTGACCGACGCACCTCCACATCCTGGAACATTGCTCCGGCTAGTTGGCAGTTCGGTCAAACATTCACCGGAAAGAATTTCCGAGTCTAATATTCCCGCCAAAGTTAATTTCTACTTTTACCCTTTTTTGTGGTTGACTATTCTTGTTAGTGGGTTATTATCAGGGGCTACAAAAGCTAATATGTCAAAAGATGGAGGACATGCCTGAAAAAGAAAATTAAAATTTTTTAAATTGGAGATACGTAGGTTTGTTTGTAGGCTGAGGCGGCTGCAAAAACATGTTGCCCGCAGCAAAGGAATATATATGATGATTATGGTGTAATAGTTTGCTATTATATAACTCGTAATTTTGTTTACTAATGGTTATAAGTATACTTGAAAATGTATTCGATTTTGCGTGAACATTTTTTTTTAAAAATTATATGATTCCAAAATTATTATATATATGTTTGATATTTTTGTATTCAATAGTAGACTTGGATCTTAGTCTCTTGTACCTATAAATTTTAATAGTTATTTAATATTATTTTCCTACAATTTTTCTCCTTCTCACACTCAACAACTATTTTAAATCTTTTTATAAAATATGGAAATTTCCCTTACTAAATTCATATATTTATTTTTTCATGTAATTGTTAATGCTCTATAGTTTCTATAAATACTAATAACTTGCTACATATTAATCTTTTATTTAATATTAAGTTAATACCCATGTAATACATGGATTAGTTTTAAAATTAAAGATGTATAATATAATAATTTTAGTTATTTAATTAATCATATTAGATTTAGATAGATTTGATTTGCTTTAAAATTTGTAGTAAATTTAGTATATGAAGTGACAAAATGAGAAACTGACATGTGACAAATCAAATGAGAACATGACATGTGGCATGTTACTTACTCGTTTAATAGCATAGATAGATGACACGTAATAAGCACTACTTTTTTAATCAACTCATGTATTTACATGTATATCAACCTAGTTTAAGTAACATACAAATAATATATATAAGGCACATACATATTATTATTAAAACCATGACATCCAAGCATATTACAGTTAATATACATATTGGATCTTTATTTATAATGAGGAGTTAATAATAATACTAGTAACAAAATTTTATGTTTCTGATTGAAACTTTTAAGTATTTCTTGTTTTTTTTTTTTTCTTAAAAGAAAAAAAGGAAAAAAGTGAAAACTTAGGATTGGTTAAAGGGAAATGGAAAGAAAGTGAGAAGAGCATGGGATGCCCATTTATTATGTTGATGATTTGTCCTTTACTCAACAACCTCTATATGATTTGTGATGGGGCAATTACTTTTTCAACCACTCAAAACTAGGGTTAGAATTTGGCATTGGGTATTTCTTACTTTGCTTTGCTTATTCCCCATTTCAACTAGATACTTTATGACCAAACACTATACATATTAATGGGGAATACACCCATAAATAAAGAAACTAAACAAAATCACTTTATAAAAAATATATGTAAATGTATTACAACTATAATTAATATATATCTTTCATTTTCCTTTACCTATTGTGAAGAAATCTTTCTTGACCTACTGGATTCAAGTTTGCAATTTTATTACAACATATTAAAAATAAGCATATCCTTTAGACACAAAACCATAATGTGAATTGACTTAAATCGATCGAAACGAAGATATTGAAAACAATGTATGGCAAAGTGTACGTGAATAGGATTGGATTGAAGCCATATGTGAAATGTGAAAGCTCTTGGAAATAGAAATTAACAAATTATGCATTGTCATTATGATGTGGAACCAAAAGCAAGGCCAACCCCTTCCAGTAGTATTCATCAATTCAAAAGCAATCAATATTGATTCGGCTTTTGAAACATAATAAAACTACAATCCAATCTAATGAATAACCTTTTAACTAATACATTTGGGGCCTTGATCCTAATTTAGGCAATGTTGTAATCTGATTTTCTCTGCCAATAAGTATTGTCTCCCTCTTATTGCATACTGTTTGGCCATCAAACTAGATGATACACACACAGCGCACCAGAAGGTACCACTATTAAAAGTAATTTTTTTGAAATTTTTTTCATGAACATGTTGTAATTAAGGTTACATAGATCATATACAAATTTCACGCAAATTCGAACACTCTAAGTGCATGAAATCACGCATCACATAAATGCACGTTCACATGTATTCAAAAGTATGCAAGTGTGCGTTCAGATCACTTTTTAGGAGCTAGGAGATGTGAATGTATGTGAAATTTACATATGATCTACATAATGTTAATTAAAACGTGTTTATGAAAAAAAATTTAGAAAATGTTTTTTTAAAGATGGTACCCTCCGGTGCGCTGCATAATGGGTGGTTCTCTCTCGAACCATATTCTATGTATATATATATATATATATATATATATATATATATATATATATATATATATATATATATATATATATATATATATATATATATAGAGAGAGAGAGAGAGAGAGAGAGAGAGAGAGAGATGGGTTCTGGTAAAAACCTCTAAATTTCATGTGATACACTCTAAAATTTATGCATATAATGTATAAAATTGTGTATTTGATGCTAACATTTATATATTCTAGTCATTTATTTATACATTTTTCTTCAACTAAACAATGAAGTTACAAAAAAAAAAAAAAAAAAAAAAAAAAAAAAAAAAAAAAAAAAAAAAAAAAAAAAAAAAAAGACAATCATGGTAGACACAAGGTTAAACTTCAACCCACGACCTCAAACGCTAAGGTTAGATTCGAAAGAAAAAAGAAGGTATTGACAAAGTTTAATAATGTCAACAATTTAAACCTCTTGCAATGAATCCGAAATCGATTGAAGGATACAAAGCAGAAACTCACAAGGGAAAAACAACGCCACCTCAACTAAACCAAATCCACAAACTAGGACTACGAGGACTGGTTCAATTTGGGCTTTGGCCCATCTTGACAATACTTGGTCCAATCCAGATATTCAATTATAGGGTGTTTTTGTTTTTAACATTATATTTTGAAATTTAGATGGACATAGTTTTATATAATTTGTATAGCTACAACTTAAAGGTTAAAAGTGAAAACCAATGCTATATAAAGTTCCGTATTGGTACACTTCAATGTCTAAAATGTACCTCTCAAAAATGGCATTGTCATATTATAATAAAATAATCATCCGAAAAATGGTAATTTTTCAGTATATTATCTCTTATGCTAGATAGTGTAATACATTTTAATATTATTTTTACCTAGATAACTTTGTTCCTAATTATTCTCATAATAATATCTAATTTTATTATTTTTTATAATAATGTAATGATACTTGTTTAGTGACGTTCATCAATATGTCATTTTAGTGTCTCGACTACAATACTTAGTAATGTCGTTTGTATCCATTTTTCTTAAAATAAAACTTTATTATCTAAACAAATTTTCACCTTTTATAGAAACCCTTGTTTTTTTCTTCTCCGAAAACTATAACCTGAAAACTGAAATTGAAAAACGACTAGTTTTCGTTAACTAAACGCAACCTTAGAGACTGAAAGCGTGACAATGTTTTAAATAATGGACTATCTATATAAATTTTATGATACTACTTTCAATTTAAATTGCCAAAAGATGATAGTTTTGATTTTAATTAATAAAACATGATGGTTTTATCATTTATACTTAATTTTTTTATCCAAAAATTATCATTTTATTATTTTCTTCTTCCTCAACTTTTAAGAAAAAAATAACGTTTATCAAATTTTATAAAAATACCAATTTTATATAATGAAACTTTACAAATTACCGATTTTATAAAATAAAATTTTATAAATATTATTTTTATATATTGTTATGAAACTTTATAACACAAACTCAAACATTATACATTTACTTTAAAAATAATAAAAGAATCAATACAATAAGTTCAAAATGTAAAACTTCATTTTCTAGGTTTACAACATTAATCATGAACATTCAAAATAATAATTTATAAAATCAATAACCTATAAATATTAGTGTTTTTCCTCAAAAGTAGAATAGGAAAAGACAATTTTGATTTACAAAGTTAAGTAAAACTGATAAAACCATCTGTTATGGTAATTTAAATTAAAAGAACCATGTTTTAATAATTAAAATTGGAAATAACATCATTTGAGAAATAAATTTTTTTAGAAAATTCGATAAATAACCCTATTTTGAGCTCCTTTGCTTTTTGTCCCATTACCTGTTATATTTTGTGGCTCTTTTTTTTTTGTAAAAATTTGTTTCAATTCAAATGTTATAATATGTGTCACATCAAGGTGTTATTGTTTGAATTTTTTTTTGGAATGTGATTAATTAAAAAGTAAAATGTTATAACGGGGTATGATAATTTTTGACGTAACAATCTTAAAAACCGTGACTAAATTTAAGTAGTATGGATGTTTTTAGAGTTTTAGGTGGACTTGATGAAAAACTCAATCCCGACAGGTTCCTATGACTCGACCCGATTTATTCAAGGAATCCTGAACGGCGATGGGAACAAGAAATCCTGATTTAAAATAACGGATTGAGACGAGAATGAAAATATAAACTCATTTTCTGATGAAAATGGAGCCGGAAAAAAGAAAGAAAATTAAGAAGTGGGAAATTAAGATATAAACTTAACGGACTGGGACGAGAATGAAGATATAAACTCAATTTCTGATGAAAATGAAAAGGGAAAAAAGAAACAAAATTAAGAAGAGATTACGATGGAAAGTCTCCAAACCCATATTTTTTTGGGATAATTACTAAAATAACTAAATCTCACACCTTTATTCACTTTTTAGTCACTTTATATACATTTTACCAAAATAGCCACACTTTACGTTACCACAATTACGTGATAGCCACAATTTACGTGATTTGTACTTTTTTTCATTTTTTAATGTATTACGTTACAAAATGTGTCTGATCACGTAAATTGTTGTATTTGACGTGACCATTTTTGCTTCTTTCCCATGAATGTTTGGTGGGATGTCTTGTCACACTTTACGTGACCAAGTACAACAATTTACGTGACCAAACACCTTTTGTAACGTAATGCATTAAAAAAATGAAAAAAAGTACAAATCACGTAAATTGTGGCTATCACGTAAATGTGGTCACGTAAATTGTGGTTATTTTGGTAAAATGTATATAAAATGAATAAAAAGTGAATAAATGTGTGTAATTTAGCTATTTTAGTAATTATTCCTATTTTTTTTTACAGTAATCTATCTGCGATTTAAATTTTAAGGGCGATGGGAGTACCGGAGCCGCTTGGGCGCGGCCTTGCCACGTCTGCGTGAAGCCGCCGGGAACACCACCCCCGGTGCCCGGCCCCGCGCTGTTCCGACTCCTCCCCGGCTTCCCCTCCCCGCGTGACCCCGCTTCTTCACCCACCCCTCTTTCTTTCTTTTTTTTTTCTCTAACACAAAACACACACAGTCACACACTATTAAATATGTACTTTTCTTTTTCTTTTTTTTTTCAACACAAACACACACTGTATATACACACACAATATATATATATATATATATATATATATATATATATATATATATATATATATATATATATATATATATATATATATATATATAATTTTAGTTTTATAATTTTTTTATTTTTATTGTTGTTTATTATTATAGTTTCGTAAATGTTTGTGTTTTTTTATTTAGTTTCGTGATTGTTGTTTCGTTCATTTGTAATTTTAATTTTAATTTAGACGGTTTGTTTGTATTTTTTTTAATGTTCATTCGTAATTTTAGTTTTTATTTATTGTTATGTATTTTTTTTTATTTTAATTCAGTAATTTTTAATGTTTAGCTTATGTAATAATTTTTAAATATTTATAAAATTAATTATTTTAGTTTTAATAATTGTTTTCTTAATTAAAATGTTAAAAAAATTAAGAAAGATGGAAATGTTAAGAAAGATGAGTATTTCCTAGTTAGAAAGGTGGATAAAGGTGGAGAGAGAAAAGCTGATGTGGCGCTGATGTCTACAGAAAGATGGATTTCGGGAAGCGGAGTACTCCCTTTGCTCTAAACGTGGTAATCGGCTGATAGATCATATTCATGTATATATCTCTCTCTACCCTGCAACAAGACAAGTAGTGGATCCAACAAACACCTGCTTTCTTTTCTTCTTTTCTGCAACTGCCATATGTATTCTCTCTCTTTCTCCCCACAACCACTACTCAGAAGCCTCTTCTCACCGACGATTCCGGCGTCCATTCTATTTCAATACAGACGCTGTTAGCATGAAATGAAGTGTTTTCACTTCACTAATGGAGATAGGAGACCTGATGCTGAGGACGCTGTCGCTTCCAGGTCCTCCGTTAGGGTCTCCTGGGCCCGTTCTCTGAGCGTTGCCTCCACTAGCCTCGACACCACTCGTCGTTCCCACTCCGACCCCGACTGCACCTCCAGTGACTTCTCTGACGACGTAGGGTTTTTGAAGCTGTTGAGTCACCGCCGTGCCAACCATCTCCGTGTTTTCAACTTTGCTGAGTTGAAGTCTGCCACCAGAGGTTTTAATCGAGCGCTTATGATCGGTGAGGGTGGATTTGGTTGCGTTTACAGAGGAGTTGTTAAGGACGCCGACGGAGCTAATGATGCTCATCCGTCTCTGGATGTTGCTATCAAGCAATTGAATCGGAATGGATTCCAGGCATGCCCTTTTTTTCCTTTTCCCCCTTTTTGTTTTTCATGTTTACACTTGATTTATGTTTTCTATACACTGTATTTCAGTCCCAAAACACCGCTAAAACAATTTAATCGACTCATCTTCATTTTGTTCCTTTTTGGGATGGAAATTTGATATGCATACATACGCAGAATCCAAATGTTGAGTTTATATGTAGGAATATGGATATGTAATTGATGGTTCCAAATAAATGCAAATCCATGTGTTATGTGTTGTGAAGGAGTCCCAACTATTGAGAAAAGGATGTAGAACTTAGTTATTTGACAAGAGTTGAGAACATCACAAATTCACAAGTGTGATTATCAATTATTACTTGATGGAAATCCACATTTCAATTGAATATGATATGAAGCTTCTAACATCATTAGAAGATGGAAGAGTGATCTGTTTTCGTTTTATTGTTTGTTGGGGTTGTCTTTCAAATTATATCTTGGAAATTAAAGGCAAGTGCAAGAATGTAAAATGCACTTTGAACATGTGATGCATTTATTCGATATCTAACTGTCATATATAGTTAGCTTTTAAAGTTTATGCTATACTTTCTAAGTTGACTAATTACTTCCTAGAATAAATATTGTGTACGGTGGTAAGAAGCACTAGTCTCAAGCAGAATGCTAGATTTCTACCGACTTTGTTTTCCTAATATAACTCACCAAGAATCTGTCCTTCTCATTTATAATTCTCATGCCCATATCTAAACATAAATGTGTGCAATTATGAATCCTCATCTTTTGCTTTATATAGCGGTGGTGTGGATATGGGGGACCCTGGGTCAGTTGTGTGCAGTAGCTGGATTATTTCATAAGTTGGTTCATCTTATGTATTCTCTTTTTATATTCTATGTTTTAGTTTTCAATTTTCAGGGGCATAAGGAATGGATTAATGAAGTCAACTTTTTGGGAGTAGTCAACCATCCAAATCTTGTAAAGTTAGTGGGGTATTGTGCAGAAGATGATGAAAGAGGGATTCAACGGCTTTTAGTTTATGAACTTATGAGCAATAAAAGCTTGGAAGACCATCTATTGAGTCGGACAAAATCTCCTCTTTCGTGGATGACTCGTTTACGAATTGCTCAAGGTGCAGCACGTGGTTTGGCTTACCTGCATGAAGAAATGGACTTTCAGGTATTTTATCTATTTCTATTCTTGGATGACATAATTACTTTAATCAAGTTATTATATGTTAGCAACTTGATGTGTTGTGAATATTGGAAGATTAATATAAAGATACTATGAATAGTTTGATGACAGACAAGAAACTAAATCATTCCATAATCTTTTGGCATTTTATTCAAATATGATAATTATAGGAGGTCAGCAGTACCTCTTACAATTTGGATGCATATTTATCTCAATAATAGACTCCAATTCTATTAGGACCTTCATCACCAAATCGATTAATTGACGCATCAATACTTATAGTTTGTAATTGTATCTATGATAATAATTTTTAGGAATTCCAAATAAATCTTGTTTGGAAGTTACTTAAGAAATTGTCATGATTCTAAATGTCTTCCGTGTGAAACAACACCGAAAATTGTTTACATAGTTTTGTTTTAACTATATCATATCAAAGGAAAAAAAAAATAATTCACTTTTAAGAAAAAGTTTCAAATGAGCTTCCTGAAAAGATCATTTTCAGGTGATCAGTTTTGAAGGTCACTGTAAAACCTTAGAAGTCAAGAAAGTAGATAAATATACATTCAGGTGATCAGTTCTTTGACTTCTCTTCTCTATATAACCCTTATTTAGTTCTAGAAGAAAACAATTAACATTACATTGGAGTAATCATGATCTTCCTGAAAAGTCTTTCAGTGTTACGTAGCTTTTGTTGCATTCTCAGAGTTTCAGTTTTTTCCTTCCATTCAGCTAATATTTCGGGATTTCAAAACTTCAAACATTCTTCTGGATGAACACTTCAACCCAAAGCTCTCAGACTTTGGACTGGCAAGACAGGGTCCAGCTGCTGGACTGAGCCATGTTTCGACAGTCGTAAGCTCACCTCTCTTTAATAACACATACACCCATTTACCCAAGTTTTCCTGTTAGAATGTTGACCAATGACACCATTCATTTCCTATGATTTGACTTGCATGTTTATTTCTAAAGGTGGTTGGAACGGTAGGGTATGCAGCTCCAGAATACGTTCAGACTGGTAGATTAACTGCCAAAAGCGATGTATGGAGCTTTGGGGTGGTTCTGTACGAGCTTATCACAGGGAGGAGAGCATTAGAGCGAAACTTGCCTCGAAATGAACAAAAGCTCTTAGAATGGGTGAAACCTTTCATCTCAGATTCAAAAAAATTCCACCTCATCATAGACCCACGTCTTGAAGGAGACTACTCCCTCAAGTCGGCCCATAAACTTGCATCTGTAGCCAACAAATGTCTGACAAAGAATCCCAAATCTCGACCCAAAATGAGTGAGGTGGTCGAGATGCTGGTGAACATCATCGATGATATGTTGCCACCTCAAGAGGAAACTGAAACCCAAGTTGTAGCAGAAGAGACGGAAGACCAAATTGAATTAGGGAAAGAAGATGGTTGTGGTGGGGTAAACTATATGAGGCGGGTATTCGAATTTAAAGAATTGGTTAGCTTGAGGAACCGGTCATCTGGGAGATTAGATTGGCGATACTGGATGCAAGGGAGTCGTTGAAAGCATTGCATTGTGTACTGTATCTCATTTGTTTATTCTATTGCATGCAGTTATACTTAGTAACATCTCAAAGAGAGAGAGAGAGAAAAAAAAAAAAAAAAAAAGGAGGACCGATCTCGATATGTCTAATTATGAAGAAAGTATGATTTGTGATTATAGTTTATCTTCAATTTTGAATGGAAAAGTACCCCTCCTGGGTAAGCCAGTAGATACACATGAACAAAAGGGGCTGGTCTTGATACCGGCCCATGGGCCTAAGAACTATGTTTGATAGGAGAGATTTTAGAATAGACCGAAGACATGTTTGGTGAGGATGAAATCTCTCAGAACTTTTTTCACCAGAACTACTAGAACTGACTTTCGGAAGAAGTTTGAGCTATTAGATAAACAAAATTATTTTCAAATAATTATAAACTACAACTTTTAATGATAATTAATGTCTTTTATGTTATTTAATACTAACATGATAAAAATATGATCGATAAAATATTCATTTTAGTTAAAGTGATTGTGTATGACAAAAATGTGTGTTTGTATAAATCAACTCCCGATAAATAACCAAAGTCGGTATAAATTTAAATGAAGTCTATTATAGTCACGAATTAATGATTAGATTTGACTTTTGAGGCTAGTTAAGTAGTTATACTTGATTTCAAGATCGGTCATGGGCTCACGGTTGTAAAAATTTTGTACATTTTAATTTTTTTTATTATATCATACTACACGCACCTAACTGCCTAACTGGTATAAGACTATAAGTCGCAAGTAAAATCTGATTATATCGAGATACAAAGACCGGGTGTATATGGGATTGGGCCCAACCGCCCAAGTCTATTTCTAGTTTTCTACCCGTTTGATTCTATTTTTTTAAAGGTTTTTTTAATTTTACTCTCTCGGTACCTGCGATTTTTTTATGAATTTTATTTAGATATTAATTTTGTAATGCAGAATACATACACATTCATATAAACTTAATTTTAAATCAAAATTTTCTTCAGCATGTGACTCGAATCCCAACTTTGGGATCACATTGAACACCTGATACCGCCTGACTAGAAGCTTTTTAGTAAACATAAGATCATTAACAAGACCAACTCTACATTTCCACCTTCCTTATTCGAAAATTTTGTAACTAGTCCCAAACCTCTTCTTTAGAGAACATATGTGCTCTACTCATAAATGATGAGAATAACGAGGTTGCTATTAACATCACATTTTTACTAGTTGCACCATTTATTAATGTTAAAGCATAAATAATAATAAAATATTTGTCTTTATTATTTTATTTTATATTTATACTATTTGATTATTTAATAATAATCATAATATTAACGAACAAATAATTATTAGATTACTCTTCATAACATTTTAGTTTTTTATAAACAAAATTTTCTTTTATGTTATTTATTAAAAACTAATTAAATACAATATTTTTTTTATATTTTTATACAAGCATCTAAAAATGATTATTTTGTTATATAATCCGTTGGGCTTTAATTTGGATTTGATGACATCATTGAAGTTGGATATGGACTCCTTACTTTGTTCGCAATCTTCTTGTCATTTTAATTGTATTAGAAAATGTAAAATTTCTAATTACTGCCAACAAAATTACATCAATAACGATACAAGTTATAAAATGTAACTAATATATATGATCACGTTGATAATGTCGCTTTTTGTATAGAAAAAATTATCAACAAATATAACGGATTTTATATAAATTTATTTAGTATTACACATTTTTAAATTTGTACATAAATTTAGTGCAACTTCAAAATTTTATAAAAAAAATATATTTATAAGAAAAAAATAAAAAACGACTAGTTTATCCAACTCAATTAATTTTACGACAATTTTGTTCCATTTTATACCGACTAACATGTTATAAGACAAAAGTTATCTAAAATTATGTTGAATTTCGTGTTTCTTATTATACAATATTTGATGTTCTTTTTATCTGATGCAAACTAATTCAAATAAAAATCTGATTATTGTATTAATTTATTATATAGTTTACTATTAAAATTATAATTATTATTATGATAGCATATAATAACAACTTAAAAATAATTGATTACGATACAAAATTTGTATAATAAATGTCATCTAAGAACAACTCTGTGCCTAAATTACAATTCGATATAACATTTTAGATGAGGTTATCATCTTTTAAATTTTGAAAATTAGAGGATATAAGATGAAGGAGAGACAAAAAAATAAATGTTATCCATAGAGCAATTAAAAAGATAAAAAATATATATATAAACATATGGAATAAAGTTTGAGAGACAGAGCAAAAGTCATAATAAGTGTGAGTCTCCTTCCTCTCCTTACCTGCACCCACAAAACCTTTTATTTTACCTTTTTAACTCCTTTATCCACAACCCCAACCCTTTATTATTATCATTTTTTTATTTATTAATGTCAAAACCAATATCTCTTTTTTAGATTAAAGTTTGAACATAACTGAAACTAGCTATTTTACACCACCTAATTTATTAATTATACAGAACCTGTAACTTTTATGACAAAATAATTTATATAAAAAAAAAAAACAATCGCTGTAACCAATAATTTAAATTCCATAAAATAGATGAATTTAATACTAAACAATCTATCTTTACGGACAGGGACGATGCTACATATATTCCAAGGGTGTACATGGACATCCCTTCAACTTATGTTTGTCTAGTAGTCCATAACTTACAAAAAATTTGGACATTTCTTCTATTCATGTTTGGACACCTCTTAACCTATCTATTCATAGTCTAGCCTACCAATTAAGCAATCCACTACTAACTATTCCATACATACTAAACATTATGATGGCTTCTCCTCCAAATCTCCGCCTTTGTGTTCAAGGCCGGCCCTGGGCCTAGTTTACTTGGGTCATTGCCCAGGGCCCATAACAGATTAGGACCCAAAAAATATTTTAGCTTATATGTAGCCCAAACAATGAATATCGGTGTCACCGTTTTCTCTGCCTTCACTCCTGTGTCGTGTCCATCGTTCTTCCATGGATTACACTCATCAGTCACCAAAAAATCGATAATCAAGACATGTGACATTTTGATAGACGAGAATCAAGGCGTGGACGACGACATCAAGGATCAATCATCAATGTTCGAACTTCGAATTTTCATCCTCTGTGACAAACACTCCTGGCTCCGGCGGCTATCAATGTATCGAACATTCGAACCGCAAATGATAAAGATTAAATAGTCATAAAAGTAAGAAAAATGTATTAAAATAAAACTATTTAAAAAATACAAATAAAAAGAAAACAAAAAAAAGTCAAAAAAGACAAACAAAAAAATAAGTACATATAAAACAAAATACTATGTTATATATGCGCGCGCGCGTGTGTTTTTCGAGATAGTACTACTTAACATGCAATGCATTAGAAAGAACCACTTTTGAAAAGATTTTTTTTAATATTTATATAAACATGTTTTAATTAACATTATAAAGATGGTATGTAAAATTCACATATATTCACATCCACTAATTCTTTAAAAATGATATGAAAATACGCTTACATCAATTTGTATATACGTGAACGTACATTTGTATGATGCATGATTTCGGCAACTTAGAATGCCTGAATGTGCGTGAAATTTATATATCATCTTTTTAATGTTAAGTAAAATATATTTATGAAAAAATTACAAAAAAACTATTTTTAAGAGTGGTACCTTCTGATGCGCTGATATTATTTTACAAAAAGTAATGTTCATATGTTAATTTAAAAAATTAATTTTAGTGTATATCAACATTTAGATTACAAAGAGAATGCATTAAAATTTGTCTAAATATAATCAGAATCTATGTTTAAAGAATTTTGTTGCTAGTAAATTGCAAAACGATTTAGATTCCAACACTCTTTAACGCACCGTCAACCAAACATTGAAAAAAAAAAAGTCAAAAAATACCTTATCAAACACTTTAATTCTTTGAATTTAAATTTCAAAAATTTATTTAAATTTCATTTTATGAGCCAAATGAGACATTTGTTTATGATTTCTTAAATATCAAAAATAATAATATAAAGGACGAATTGATCCTAATAATTCAAGTTAATCTTCAACAAAATCTTGATTGTTTTACTTTTTCCGTGATCCAATAAAGATTCAAGTCTATTCAACAAGCCAAAAAGAAGAGGAAGGGTTTAAACCATAGAGACAACTTTTAATACAAATCTTTTTTCCCCCTTTTTTATTAGATAAATTGATAGATAGATATCAAGTCTTTTTTGAACGACAAAATAACATATTCCTACTTCTAAACTACCCATTTACCCTAACTGGGGACTTCAGAACTTACTCCCACCACCTAAGTTCCAACTTGTCTTCGACGGGAGTCGAACCGTGACCTCACACTTACATCACACCTATCTTACCAAATGGGCTAAACCCCATTGGCAAATAGATATCAAGTGTGCGAATAGAATATGTAATTAACCGGCCCTGCCCACTTGACTCCAAAAAATAACCATTATAATGATTTAAACTTTGTACAACTTTAGGTTATAAAGTGTTATGTAATAAAATAAATTGGGCACTACCCCATAAAGTGTTGATTACATTTTCTCACATCTGATTTTTTACAACTTAACATGTCTGTCACTACTCACTACAAGAAAGGAAAAAAGGTGGAAAAGAAACAAATTTGGATAAAAGTTTCCATAGAAATAAACTAGAAACCTACATTACATGAACCCCCCCTCCCCCATCCCACCCCACCCCACCCCACCCAAAGCTTTTATAGTTTTATGCAAGTAAATAAATACAAACTCAACTCCAAATTGCATGGATCTATCACTTTAATATTTCCTTCCTTCTCAAATAAAGTTAAAAGCCAGATCACAACAACTATACAATCACTTTGACAAAGTTACTTGCTATAAATTGCAGACATAGAAGGCCTTGGATAAGCCGTTGGACCACGGCAGCTACCCTCTCGAGACACCGGTCTCCTTGAGTGAGCCTCATTCGTCGAGTGTCTTCGTGCCCGTGTCATTCCCTTGGGACCTTGAACTTGTTCTAGCTCTTTCACCACCTCTGCCATGCTGGGCCTGAACCTCGGGTCCATTGAAACACATCGTAGTGATAGGTTTGCCACCACATGGGCACCGTCTAACGTGTACTGCCCTTCAAGACGGTTGTCCAGAACACGGAACAGTTTACGCTTGTGGGGAAGGTAAGGTTTGGCCCATTCTACTAAGCTGTGTTCACCAGACGGTCGGTTCTTGTCTATGGCTCTTCGACCCGACAACATTTCAAGAAGGACCACACCAAAGCTATATACATCGCTTTTTGATGTCAAATGACCTACAATGAACAAAAGATGCATAATCATAAGAAAGTTTGCAGAAAATCGAAAAACAAACACTGTAGGTGGCATACATACCGGTGGCTAAATATTCCGGAGCAGCGTATCCGTAGGTCCCCATGACCCTGGTAGAAACATGGCTTTTATCACCCGTTGGTCCATCCTTGGCCAGCCCAAAATCTGAGAGCTTCGCGTTGTAGTCCTGTTGTAAAAAAGAATCCTCAATAATTCTTGGAGCTAAAAGAATAACAAACAAAACATGTTAACGAACAACTAGTTTCAAATCAAAACGCATACCGAATCAAGCAAAACGTTAGAAGTCTTGAAATCCCGATAAATCACTTTTGTTTCGGCACCATGAAGAAAAGCAAGTCCTTTAGCAGCTCCAAGAGCAACCTTTAGCCGAAGACTCCATGAAAGTGGTTGAAAATAAGATCCTCCTATCGACACACAAATCATAAGAATCATATGGATCATAAGAAAATTTCTATCTTCTAACTACTTAGAGAAGAAAACAAATACTCACTCCTGAACAAGTGATTCTCTAAGCTGCCTCGTGGCATGAATTCGTAAACTAAAAGTCGATGTTCGTCCTCCAAACAATATCCGATCAATTTCACAAGATTCGGGTGAGAAAATTGTCCCAAATAATTCACTTCAGCCTACAAATTAAAAACAACACAAATTTTGATTACAAAAGTCTAGTTTTACAGAATGATTCTAGTTAACATGAATAGGGTAATTTGAGGCCCACCAGCCACTCCCTGTGACCTTGAAAGCTTTCTTGATTAAGCCTTTTAACCGCGATAACAACTCCAGTTCCAGCCTTTGTAGCCGCGAGCGATTGCTCATCGATCCAGCCTTTAAAAACCGAACCAAAACCGCCTTCACCCAACACGCTATCTGGCCGGAAATTTCTGGTGGCCATTCTGAGATCAGAATAGCTAAAGCTCTTCAAATTGGAGGATTGTAGGATCTCGCCTTCACTCCGTGGCGTCGGTGGGACGGAAGAGAGCTTGCTGCTACCTGAATTCCCAATTTCATTTCCATCTGTGCTCACATTTCTTGAACTTACCCCTAAATCATTCAAACAAGATGGTATAATTAATTCCCATTTCAGAATATTCTAACTACAAAATCTGTGTCTTTTCTCACAATTTTTAATTGGTATATCATATTTATTCTGTTCCAGCTAAACCCAACTCAATTTACAGACAAAGAGACAATCAAATCAAAGCTTTTCTCAACAATCTTAAAAAGTAGAACAAAATTCAAGATTCCAAAATTTTGTAAGTTAGATCATCAAACACCAGTAAGGCAGTAAAGAGGATGCAATAGCCAATAGTAGGAGTTTTGTTAAGTTTGAATAACCAAAATACATCTCTGAATATTCTAACACCAAAATCTGTGTCTTTTTCACAATATTTAATTGGTATATATGAAATTAATTCAATTCCAGTCCAGCTAAACCCAAACTCGTTTTCAAACTATGATGTCAGTAATTAATCTTGAAAAGCAGACCAAAATTCAAGATTCCCAAAAGTGGAAAGCTAGATCATTACAAAGTACAAACCCTTTAAGAAAAAAGATGCAATAATTATGATAATTTGCACTAACGAAAAACACGATAAGAAAGAAATCTAAAGGATTAGGATTACCTGTGTGATAGGGGCTTTCAGCTTTGATTCTTGCACTCAAACAGATACCCATTGGAGTTATACTTCTTGGGAGAGGATTTTTGTCACTTCAACAAAGATGAAAAGAAGGTGGTACAGTTTAAGGGCTGAAACAACATTAAAGAGAGAGGGAGAGAGAGAGAGAGATGAAAAGCAGATCGATGGTGTGAAAAGCTGAAAAGAAAAGAGACAACTTGGGAAAAATAAACAATCTATATGCACTGGAACTATAAGTTTCACCATTAACGACGCAACAATCTGAGGAAAGATATATTTTACCTCAAAGAATTGTAGTAAACAAGATGAAATTACAGAAACCCATAAGGCGTGCGGTTCAACAGGAATACTATGAATCTGTATCTAGCTCGTTTTTTGAAAATACGAGAAAGAAAAGAAAAGAAAAGGGCGGTGGTCGGTGGTTGTGAGTTGAGAGTCCGGTCCGGTCCGGTGGATGTAGGTTGAGAAAAGAGGCATTAATGGGAGGGTTGGTATTGGTATTATATACAGTGGTGGGGGCGGGAGGTAGGGTGGTGGGGATAAGGTTTTTCCATTTTCCACAGCTGCCATAAGCCCAGCCGTACCCTCAGCTTGGCTCGTTTCCCACACTTCCATAAAAAATCAAAAAGTTGTTTTCATATTAAACCCTTTATATAATTAAAAAATAGAGTAAATTACAGAAATGGTCTCTGTGGTTTACATAAAACTTTGGATACGGTCCCTGTAGTTTTAATTTTGCATAAACGATCATTATCTTCACTGTTTACTTGCAAAATTGGTCCATTTGCTGTTAACTTTAACCATGAAATAGTTAAATCTTTTATAATGACCATTTTACCCTTTTCTTTAATAACATTTTGGTCCTTCAAGTTTGTGGTTAATTTTAGTTTTGGTCCCTCACTCTATTTTACTTATTATTATTATTATTATTATTATTATTATTAATTTAACTTTTTACATATTAATTTATTTGTCTATTAAGTTTTTTTATTTTAATATATTTATTAATTTAAATTACAAGCTTATTTATTTCTTTTATTATAAACAATTGTATCAAAGTAGAATCCTTTTTTTTAGTTTTTTCGAATGAAAAAAAAATACAAATATTTTATATTGTAGTTTTCCAAACCAAAAAAGTTTTGAACCTTAAACTTTTATTAGTTTTTTCAAACGAAAAAAAAGTTGCAAACAATTCTTGTTTTAAGTTTTTTCATTTTCTAAACGTAAAAAATATGAAAATCAATCCGTATTTTATTTTTTTTGCACAAAAAAATTCAACCAATTCTGATTTTTTGTTTTGGGAAACGAAAAAAAATGCAAACCATTATGTTATTAGTTTTTGCAAACGAAAAAACAACGAATAATTCTGATTTCAGTTTTTCCAAACAAAAAAAAGTCATTTTATTTTTTCTAGTTCTTCGAACGAAACCATTCCCTTTTATTTTTTTCTCCGAATGAAAAAACTACGAACTATTACCTTTTAAAAGTTTTTCTTAAATACGAAATAGTGTGCAGTCTTTTTGTTTGGAAAAACTAAAAAATGGAATAACTTGTATTTTTTACGATGGGAAAAATTTAAAATCGTAGTGGCTAGAATAATCTAAAATAAAAAAATAGGAATTATTCCATTATTTAGTTTTTTAATGAAAAACTGTTATTATTTAGTTTTTCCGAACAAAAAACTTCGAACCATTAATTTTTATTAATCTTTAGTTTTAACTTTTTCATATCGTAAAAAATACAAACCATTCCGTTTTTTTAGTTTTTCCGAACAAAAAGACTACACGCTATCTCGTATTTAGGAAAAACTTTAAAACACATAATAGTTCGTAGTTTTTTCGTTCGGAGAAAAAAATAAAAGGAAAATGGTTTCATTCGAAAAACTAGAAAAATAGAATGATTTTTTTGTTTGGAAAAACTGAAAATTAAAATTATTCGTAGTTTTTTTCGTTTGTAAAAAGTAATAACAGAATGGTTTGTATTTCTTTTTGTTTCTCAAAACAAAAAACTAGAATGAGTTTTGGTGCAAAAAAAATATATAAAAACGGATTGATTTTCATATCCCTATTTTTTATGTTTAGAAAATGAAAGAACTTAAAACAAGAATAGTTTGTAACTTTTTTTGGTTGAAAAAACTAATAAAAGTTTAAGGTTCAAAATTTTTTGATTTGGAAAACTACAATATAAAATGTTTGTATTTTTTTTATTCGAAAAAAATAAAAAATATAATGGATTCTATTTTGATACAATTGTTTACAATAAAAGAAATAAATAATTTGTAATTTAAATTAAAAATGAATTAAAATAAAAAAAACTTAATAAACAAATAAATTAGTATGTAAAAAAATAAATTAATAATAATAATAATAATAATAGAGTTAAATAAAAAAATTTACTTGAGGGACCAAAACTAAAATTAACTACAAACTTGAAGGACCAAAATGTTAACAGCAGAGGGACCAATTTTGCAAGTAAACAGTAAAGATAAGGACCGTTTATGCAAAATTGAAACTACGGGGACCGTATCCAATGTTTTATGTAAACCACAGGGACCATTTCTGTAATTTACTCTAAAAAATATATATACAACATAGTTTACCCACGTTAAACTTAAGCCAATTGGAAAAGAAATTAATGTGACAGCATACTATACGTTTATTTAACAACTTTTATTTAATATTTAATGTAACATGCTTTTTACTTGATAAAAATTTAAATAATATTAGGTAAGTAAATGGTTAAATATTTAATGTAACATACTTTTTAATATTTAAAAATTTAACTAATTGTGAAATAAGATTAATTAAGTAAATGGTTGTAAACTTTTAATGAGCTTACAGAAAGTATCTAGTTCCATTTTAAAGGGCCTAGTTAGTCATGTCTTTTTTTTTTTTTTAGTGTAACACACATTAATGAATCATTAAATGATTCTTTAAAAAAAAAATCTGACAATAAAAATGTGGTTGTTATTTTATTTTTTAATTGATATGGAGAAAATGTGTCCACTTGATTTAACTGAAAGTTTTTTTGATATGTTAACTATAATATATTATAAATGTTTTTGTTACATCTTTATTAATTATAACAAAACTGGGTCTTCTCAGTCACTGGCTGCGGCTGGTTAATATAAATTAATGCAACTAAATAAAAGTTAATAGAAATGTCATCCAAATAATAAGCAAAAATAGTAAAATGAATTATAGTTGTAAAACGTTTTATTTAAAGTAAATGAGTTGGGGTGGGGTGGGGTGGGTCTGAATGTCTGATACCTAAAAACAATAGAAGATGGCATGAGAGTTGACACCGGCAGTTAATTGATGATGATGCCATGCCATATTCCCATCATCCCATGCATATGCATAACATGTCATGCGACCATTTTATGCCCATTTTATGCCCAAATGCCTCTACACACTCACACTCACACTCACTGGCTTGGCTTGGCTTGGCTTGGCTTACTTATTTATAGGCTTGCAGGATCCATTACATTCCACCCACCCGGCTTCTTTTACCCTTTACCCAACAACAACCCCAAACCATAAAAGCATTCAATCCTATTAAGAAAATCCCACACATAAACAAACAACTTTTATCTTCATCAGTTTTCAACTGTAAATAAAACAAACCTATATTTTTCTGGATAAATGTTTTTTTAAATACCATCATATAAAAATAATTGTTTATTTGTCTATTTAAATAAATATTAAAGGATCCAAAAGTTGTGTTGGTACGATGAAAAATGAAATTGTTTAGGTCTATAAATCTTTTAAAATGATGATACTTACATATAAATAAAGATTTACATAAAAAATGGAAGACAAAATATTAAAATTTTATTCCCTTCTATTGTTTTAATTCACCTCGTGAGTAAATTAGATAAATAAAATTTATAGTAAATTCAATTATCTACTTATTTACATTAAAAAATTAAACAACTCTCACATAATAAAAAAAACTTGTAAATCTCATTTATTCCATTATCATGATTCCACTGTTGCAAACACCCACTGGAGTTTCCTTTTAACATGTTTGAATTCCATGAAAATCTATTTGTCACTTGTAATCGTTTGTAAAATAATTTAAATTCCAACATTTACAAAACATACCATTTTGGTCTTAACCTTCATGATTTATCCATCTCCACTAAACACATTAAGAAGTGAAGTTTAAAATTTATTTTATTCAGATTTCAGTATACGAGCTAAATCATATCCTAGATGAATGTTTGGTAGTAAAGAATAAAGTGATAGTAAATGAATCATTAGTAGAGTAACATAATATGTACTCTTTTGTTGATACCATAGAAAAATAAACATATACTAGAAAATATTTCTTCAAATTCTCTATCAGATGAAAAATTGATAAGAACTAAAATTAGAAAAGATGAATAAAAACGGTTATTATGATAGGTTTTTTTTTCATATTTCATAGTCTAAAAGCCATTATATTTATCTTGTTTTTTCCCGTTTCTTTTTTTATCCTATTAAACACCCTCTAAGTGTACGTTGTTACAGTAAAATTCAAAAAACAAAGTATTAATGGTTTACAATGTTTTTTAACAAATGATAATGACATATAAAAATTATATTGTTTTAGAGGGTGTTTGGATTTGCGTTTGAAAAAGTGCTGTAGCGTTTTGGAAACTAATAATCAGATAATAGCTATAATAAAAAGTGCTGCAGGAAATGTAGTGTTTGGTTTAGCTTCTGCTGTTTGCTATCATAATTATCAAATAATCAGTTTTTAAAGTGTTTGGATTTGCGTTTTTACTTGTAAAATGATCAAATAATCACTTATGAAGCAAATAAGCTACAATTTTTAGCTTATGAAAAAGTGTGGTAAGATTAACGCTAAACGCAAATAATCACTTATTAACATATGCAATCCAAACACTTTAAACTAATTATTTGCGTTATTGTAACGTAATAAGCTGATAATCTGGTTCATAACGCAAAACCAAACACCCTCTTAGAAAAACAAATATCATTAAGCACTAGAAGAGCTACGAGAGTGCACCAACATGAAAAGATCTCCAAGATGGAGTTGAAACCTAAAAGCTCTAGTACATATCAGGTATTTTTATGGTTATTCAACTCATTCTTGACAAGCCTGATTTGATTTCTAGCTTACTTTTAGGGTGCGTTCTTGGTGTGTATTAGATTGTTGTAGATTACATTTTTTTTTAATAAATATTTTCAATTAAGAAATAACATAAAGAACAAAATAGTTAAAAATTAATATTATTATTAAGCGACCAAATCGATATGAAAATGAAAATTCTTGTTTACGTATAAACCCTAGATTTTACTTTAAGGTTGGGGTATAAAACAAGACAAATATGAGATGATTGATGATTGGTGTGGATGAAGAATGCTAGTTGTTTGTTTCTCTAGAACAAGTGTACGGAATTTCATGATTTGGTAACCAATAAAGTCAAATGGGTTTGGACCCCTCAACGGGATTCACGGTCCGTCCATACACACCCCTACCTTGTGCCACCGCACCACACCTCCCCTAGCCACTTTCACTTGCTTCCAAATTTACGTCTAATTATTTTTATTTTAATTATATTATATATACACGACATACACATGTATGTAACTTATATATATACGTTTTCCTTATTTTTCATAACTTTATTTTATTCATTTTCTTTCGTTTCGACATAATGATCGAAGAATAAAACTATTAACATTATTGTGTTTGTAGTAGTCGGTATTTTATGATATTTAAATCAAAAAATTAAGGAAATTTATTTTATAAATGAGAGTATTAGTTGTATATCTCTATATATAATCATTGGGAATTATATAGAGATAATATGAGTTTTGAGTTATAGATTATTAGTTATAATTCATAAAGAAAATAAAACGGGTAACGGAAATTTTTTAAATTTCCACTAAATAGTAATTACGGATATCAATTATCATGGTAGTAATTGTAATTTAATGGGACTCCAACGTTACAATTGTATATGCATGACACAATGATTTTCCATATCTATATAACAAAAATAATGCAAATTAACACATGACATCATCATGTTCTATTCAAAAAGATAATTACATTTTATTATTTCTAATATAAAATAAAATAAAAAATAACATAATTTGTTATACTCAGAATTGTGAATAAATAATAGTTATGACAAATAATAATATTATTTTTTTATATTTTTTAATAATTAATGATTATATATCATTTAATGTTAAGTTTAAATACATTTTATATAATAATTATTTATTAAAAATTATAATGTAATAGGTGGATTAATTATAATATTTTAGTTCAATGTTTTTGTAATTGAGAAGTTAATTGATTGTTCGTTACTTTTTTTTTTCAATTCAGTTACTATTAGTCATATTTTTATTTAGGGTTAATTGCATCAAAAGGTAACATACTGTCACAGTTTTTTCAATTTGGGTACATACTAATTTTTTTCCTAATTAAGGTAATATACTTTCCAAATCAAGTCAATCAAGGTAACCATATCAGATTAGAAGGTAAAAATTACTGATGTGACAGTTTCGTTGTTCAGTCAGTATTTTTTTACAGAAATGACAGTTTAATTATCATACGATGTGCATTATTCTGTGCAATTTAAAAGTACTTTTAGATAATACCTTGCTATTTTGAGCAAATTTAAAAATAATTAAGCAATATTAGAAACTAAAAAAACTTATGATTGGACACCGAAATTGTCATGTCAGTAATTTTTACCTTTCAATCAGATACCGTTACCTTGATTGACTTGAGTTGAAAAGTATGTTACCTCAAATAGAAAAAAATTTAGTATGTTACCCAAATTAAAAAAACAGTGACAATAGATTACCATTTGACGTAATTAACCCTTTTATTTATTGTTCTATCCTTCTAGCTAGGCTTCTAGGTAGTCATACTTTTTTCTTCGACAACTTCACCACCACTTTTTGAAAACATTTATTTTGTTAAATCATACTGCTTGAGTCATGATATACAAAACCATCAATTAAAATAAATTATTAAACTCGAAAATTGTATTCCAATCCAATCCAATATATATCTGAGATGACAAATTGACAATCATCATTATATTCCAATCCAATATAATTTGATGTAACGGTTTTGGTGATAGACAAAAAAAAAAAAAAAAAAAAAAAAAAAAAAAAAAAAAAAAAACTACTTTTCCTTAACTTAAACCAAATAAACGAATTTTCATTGTATTTAGATTTGGCAAAAATAAATCCATATTTGTAATGTTATGTTTATATTAACTAGATTATGACCCACGGACACGTGGGTAAATTAAATTAAGTTACTTAATTAATATTACAATAATTTTTTTCGGATAGACCCTACTTGTAAAATTATATTTTACAATGTTTGTTTTTATCATTTTGATATTTTTGTGGCACTAATTGTCACTAATTTTACGTCATGTGTCAATTTGATATTTCTGTGGCACTAATTGTCACTAATACAGATAGGACTTGAACATCATAAAATATCCATGTCTATTATTGGCAAATTATATTATATGCACTTGAACACACTTTATGTGACTTTCAACCAGTTTCAATTGTAATTTAATTTTTTATAATATACTCATATGACTCATTGGAGACAAAAATATAACCCTAATAATCCATATATAGGTAATGAGTTGAATTTGCTAACTTCATAAATAATTATGAGTTGAATTTGGTAACTTCTAAAAATTAATATATGACATAGGTGTAATTATTTATTTTAGTTAAGGGTATAAGAGACATTTCATAAATAATTATGAGTTGTCATTAATCTGGATCATTGATTTATTTCTATCCAATGGTCCAGAAACTCCAAGTGGTTTTCTTATTATATATAGTATAGATGTGTATTTTATTTTATTTTTCTCATCTTAAAACTTTTGAACTTATTTAAAGAAACCATTTAGTAGTAATCAAATTACGATTAATTAATTACGTCATCATGAAGAAAGTTAATGGCTAATTAAACTTAAATTGAATGAATTTCACAATTCACATATGCATGCATGCATCTTAAAACTTGTAAATTGTCTTGTACGTGTTTGTTAAGAGAAATGTACGTGGTAATGAACAAATTGACAATTCCCATTCGAAAATCATTGTTACAAGATTGCGAACAAATATGAACAACTTGCATTCAATTCCTTATTACGGATTGATGAATAAACAAAATTAAAACCCGCTAATCTCTTTTTTAATCGTCATTACTTAAAACCTAATTTGCAAAATATTAGAATTATAAAGAACATTCACCATACATTCCTACCAAAAAAATCAACATGTAATTCTGTAATTATAATTTAATACAGTTAATTAATAAATTGATGTCTTCATTTCAACCACAAGTACTGTTTAATCGAATCAAATCAAATTGATAACATCGTCCAGCTACAATATTTCTTCATTTATGAATGTTGTATAAAATATTCTCGATCATACTTTTAGATTAGTTCCTCGATGTTGTGTTGTGTTTATTCCATGCAATTTTACACAAAAGCAATTAAGGCGAATATTATTAAATGGTTTAAGGGTTTGAAAATTGAGGAGTGAGAGTATGAATATGAAAATGGAGGCCACGTGCAACTGCGTGAAAAAAAATATCACGAGAAATAGAAATAGAAATAGATAGAAATGGAGTCATGTGACACCACATCTCCCATGACTTTTTGACCTCATTCATACTTACATAAATACCACCCAATTTCTCAATTATTAATGCATTGACTCTTATTTCTTTCATCTCATATCACTTAAATAAAACAAAAAAAATTGTAAGAGAGAGAGAGAGTTCTTTTTTAAAAATATTTTAAAATAAGAATTTTCAAAAAAATAACTATTAAGTTTAATGATAAAAGCTAAAAATTATTAACAATTAAGTTGATAGCCCATAATAGACATGTATTTTCATCATTTACACACTACAAGCAAAGTGGCATTTAGTGACACATGCTTTTAGTGACACAAAAAATAAGTGTCACTATATCTTACTTTTAGTGACACTTATAAAAAGAGTAGGTAAAAAGCAATCTTTTACCCACACTTTTTCTTTTTAAGTGACACAAAAATTTTGTCACAAAATACTTGAGGCCTATACCCACATACTTTTTTAGTCACTAAATATCTATAGTCACTCCACTTTTACCCACTCTTTTTATTGTGTAGGTAAAAGATTTTGACACCTATAGTGACACTTTTTTGACAAAAAAAGAGTGGATAAAAGTGGAGTGGGTATAGATATTTAGTGACTAAAAAAGTATGTGGGTATAGGTCTCAAGTATTTTGTGACAAAATTTTTGTGTCACTAAAAAAGAAAAAGTGTGGGTAAAAGTTTGCTCTATACCTACTCTTTTTTTAAGTGTCACTAAAAGTAAGATATAGTGACACTTATTTTTGTGTCACTAAAAGCAAGTGTCACTAAATGACACTTTGCTTGTAGTGACATGTTAAGTACATTATACAAGCATTATGATTTATGCATACGTACTTCTTTTTATCAAACTACTTTATTTATACAACCACAACCGATAAAAGTATTAATATTATTTGTTGGAGCAAATTAAAGAAAATATGTAGATTTGAGTTCTTTAATGGTCAAGTTTTATATTTTTATATGCTTTAACAAAGTTGATTGGTAATAAATTCTGAGTTTAGATATGAAGTTTTCTTCTTCTTCTATTTTTAGGCAATATTTATTGATATTTGTTCAGTTATTGGATCAGTTTTAGTTGTGGTTATTATTGTTATTGGTCATGCTAGTGGCTTATATTTGAGTTCCATCAGTTTTCAAGCCAATTGTATCGAGTGATCGAGTGCATCGAATATCGTGTCAACTTGTTGTTCTTTCAGTTCGTTGGTTGATGTCAATATACCAATTCAGTAGTCTGTTTGTATGTATCCTAACTTCTCTGTCATACTTTTGGTGTTAGTAACACCAATTATAAAGTTGAGTTGCATGTCATCTTCTCATTACACTTTTATAAAAGTGTTACATCTCAAAAACATACTTCAATATCTATATGTTATGTATTCCTTTAAAAAGGATTATTATTCTATATATTTGTTTAATAATTCAATTCAAAATTTATACTTATATTTATAATTTTCAACTTGATGGCTTGGTAATCAAATTTCGTTCGTAAATATTATTGAAGTTACAAGTTTTGACACAGTGATTAGGTTTTGTAATTATTTGTCAAAATTTTAAAAACTTCTATGATAAAAAAATAAAAATAAAACAATTTCGTGTAGAGTCAGTCAACTAAACGACATCAATATCTCTATCTCATTATCACAAAAAACATGAATGTGTAGTAATCAACATTATAATAACTTATTGCAGTTCTCATTTAAATAATTATAATATTTTAAAAAAATTATAATGTTAAACATCAAAATATTATGTTAAGACATGTTTTTTTTTTTTTTAAATAAAGAATAGCAATAATAATGGTAGGAATGCAAATGGTTGTGGGTGGGAGATTTTGGGCCAAAGATAACTAAGGCTAAAGACATGAGAGTGACGTTTGAACCCCTACCAATACATGATAATGACCATTACTTGCACCATCCAAGTGGCTAAAACTATTTCTTCAGAGAATTATATGGTTTTTTTTTTTTTTTTTATCATTTTGCAAATAACTTTCAATAATTTATTAAATGCTAGACAAAAATAAATTAAATCAAACAATTATAATGAATTATTTGTCTTTACATATATAAATGGTATTTTCACTTCATTTGTTACAATTTTTTTTATTATTATGTGTCAAATAACGTGTGTATAAAATTAATTTTATAACTATTATCAACAATTTACCCTATAATAATTATGTTAACTTCCTCAATTTTGCGCTTAAATGTTCAACTTTCCAAAAAAAATTTATAAATCTATGATGAAATTAATATATTTGTGTAGTTGATAAAATATAAAGGTGCGAAGCATAGATGCATAATAGCCAGATAATGTCCGATCCGGATTTGAACCGGTTTTAAACCAAAAAATGTATACCTGTAATTTAAATTTTAGGCTTTTAGTTTGGGCTTGACCATTTTTTATATACATCTTTCATTTAGGCTTTTACTTTTTATAAATTGGGCTTTTCAATTCTTTTATAAAGTATACATTATAGTATATACATTTATAACTTATAAAACTTATAACAATAATTAAGAATTTAGGATAATAGAACTCCAATAAAAATATAATAATACTACAATCAAATATGTTTTATATTATATTTGATTATAAATACATAAAAGTTTAAAATTACTCCAATCAAATAAGTTTTTTTCCGGTTTTTTATAACCGGTTAATTATCTGGTAGAAAAAAAAATCCAATTTACCCAATATAAATTGAATCCAGTTAAAAAAACCAGTTACATAAAAATCAGTTTCGGATCGAAATCGAATATTTGATTTATTTTGTAGACCTCTTGTGAGAAGACAAGAATCACAAGACCAAGCCATAGATGCAAATTAAATTTTTAACATTTGGGTTTAAAAGGGCTTGTTACGAGACTACGAGCCCATCGAATTATAAGGCCCAGGGAAACCTGGTTTATTGCCCAAATTCAACTTGACCCAGATTCCGCCTTTTACAGTAGAAATAACCATAGTTTGGTGATTTTTCTTGAAAACTGCTTATGAACGTTAAAGATGCGTTTAGTTACCGAAAATTTTCAAAATTTACATCTCATTTTTCAACAAAATTGAAAACTTGTTTACTTTAACAACAATTTCATAAATTTTCATTTCACTTTTTAAAAACCACTTTTCGTATTCTCTCTCTTACTTTTCTGTTACCTACCCTATTCTTTATAATACTCTCTTTCTCTCCCTTACTTTTCCATCACCTATCCTATTTTTTTATTTTATAATCACCCATCTTATTTTTCTAAAAACTAAAACTTCATCATCTAAACAAGTTTTCACTTTTCATAGAAACCCTTGTTTTTTTCTAAAAACTATAACTTGAAAACTGAAATTGAAAAATGACTAGTTTTCGTTAACTAAACGCAACCTAACATTTGTTACTAGTCAGACATATAAACAGATAATAACAAAGTGCATACCGCCACTGGAAACCAAAAGTGCTCCCATATGGTTTTTCGGTTACAAATCAAACGGTTTGACTTGGTTCATTGCTTTTATGCTTTAACGGTCAAAAATTACATTTTTTTTTTTTGCATTTTTAATGTTAATAAGCACATTATTCATTTTTTAATCATAAATAACATTAAATTTAGTAATTTTATCATAAATAGTAACAACTTTTGTATTTGTTTATCATTTATAGACATGGATGACCTGCAAACATGTTATAGTAGGCCGCCAACCATTTTTTATAGCAAAACTAACATCATAGTAATATATTTTTACCAATAAAACAACAAAAGTAGCAAAACACATACATTTTTTTGCAAATATAGCAACACACATACATTTTATTTGCAAATATAGCAACACACTTTTACATTTCATTAGCGAAAATTTCATATATGTTTTTTTTAATAAATTTTATTAAATTAAAATATGATTTTTCTATGTTACTCTCTATGGTACATCTCTTGTTGTAAACCATCGTTGTACCGGTCCCACACCTCCAACACGTCTCCCTCGTTCATAAAATCTAAATTCACCGGCCATGTTTTATTTACCAAAATTGCTGAAGAACAAACATTAGAATGCGTTTGGTCCAATTGAATACAAAGAATTGTTTACAAGCATTTTTATCAAGATAAATCTAAATGGAAAGGAATAAAGATCGAATTGATTGCATTATAAATTTCCTTTTCCCCATTTCCATGTTAGAACGGAGAGAATGAAAATGGAAGAAAGAGAATGAAGTTTTCCTTCATTTTCTATATCAATCTTTATTATTATTATACGAAATATAAAAAGAATTGAAGAATAAAGGTTATAAATCTAAAGAATTCTGTTCTTTTAATTCATCTGTACCAAATGAACCATTTTGTGACGTTTGTTTAGTGTAATGGAATATGAAGAAAATTTAAATTTAAATTTTAGTTATTAAGATTTCTTGATTGATTTACCCCCTAGGATCTGATACCATCTAATAGATATTGATCTAGGTGAATCATACACATTTGAAATGAATCTTGCATTGAATCGAATGATTTCACAATATGCACCTTAATAACACAATTGAAATTGCAAGACTTTAAAAACTCTAAAATTCTTAGGAAATTTCCCTTGAAAATTTCCTTTTATACCTAATATCTAAACTCTAGTCTAATTACATGATTAGTTTTTGAACTTCTATTGTTAGTTATTTTCACCTCTATAATTAATATCTAGAGGGAGGTTCAATGAAAAACCAACATGCATCCGAAAACCTTGGAAAATCTCTATGCACCACCACAAATGCATCACAATTCACGCGTGATGCATCAAATTCCCCGCGTAATGTATCAAATTCCCGCGTGATGAATCGACTTTCTGCGTGATGCATCACCTGATCCAATGACTATAAAGTGGATCCCGGGTTTTCCGATGCATATAAGCTTTACATTGAACTCACCCCTATATAATATCAAATAGGTGGTAAAAATAAATATAATTTTTATTATTGATTAAAAATGTAGGTTGTAATATAATCAATGTATGAGCTGGATTCTCTTTCATCTATGAGTTGATACAAATTTCATATTCCTATAAATAATAATTTGAAGGAAAATAATTAAAATCTACCTATTCAACTTTGTTATAAAAAACAAGCTAAATTTAAATGTCAATTCTTTCGAATTCCATCCCGCGAACCAAAAGTCCCATTATTTATAGATATGATAACAGCAAGGACCACATGAAAATGTTTGATACTTAGAGAAAAAAAAAACTAGAATAGACATGATTATTGGAAAGGAAACAAAAGTGAAGAAATGGTATCCTGTTTAGGGGAGGAATCGTACATTGTTGAGAGGGAGGAGCAACAGGGAGAGAGGTATCAACGACAGGATTGGAGGATGGTAAAGGATGAATAAGATTTTGTAGATGAAAAACTTCCTTACTCCTTAGGAATGGTAAATTAAGCACGACATGCACATCAACATATTGCAATCTATAGACGATACATGTTCTCTTCAAAATGTTAATTTGTTAAGCTATAGACACACATAAATGTGTCTATGTGTATGTTAAATGGCATGTTCTTATTAACCCACAAAAAAACTATACGTAGGATATGTGTGGTTCGCAAACTCCTGAAGTAATCTATGAATTAGAATGAATATTTCATTCCATGGCGTGTTTGGTAGCCACAAGGAGGGAATCTATTTTTTCAGAAAAGAAATCAATTTTCTATTCATACACATGAATCTGCTTTTTAGGGGGGTGTGGTGAAAATTACATTCGTGTCAGGCATAAAGCCAGCGGCAAACGGCTCTGGAGTTTTAACCTACGTGCGAAGCTAGTGCTCGACAACTCTAAAATTTTGGGCTAGGCATGGAGTAAGGTCGAGTAACTTTGTACTAGCTTTGAAGTTTTTCAATTCGAATTTTTGTGAATTTCTTGCCAGGCTACCAATTGCAATTCATCTGATTTCAATTCCTTTTAATTTTCCGTTCTTTTGATGGATTGTATTCTACTAGAAAACAGTTTTTGAACCAAACACTGCTTTATTATAATAAATGTCACGACTTGTATATCTATCATATATTGAGATTGTGTTGCGGCCGAAAGCTTCTTCCTCTTCTCGATGGTCCCATTAATGGGAATAAAACCAAACTCAAATGATCTTTGAAAATTGAAACGAAAAGCTAAAAGTGTGCTCGGCCATAGAAGGTGAAAGCTTGTTCGTAATCAATAAAGAGATGGAGAGCTTGGCCGATGACGAGCGTGGAGTTGTGTGTGAATGGGAACATGGAGTGAGAAGGTGATACCTTGATCATTAATATTTGTGTGTGGTGAGCAAATTATGTACTTAGATGATCAAATATATGGCTTCAAGACATAAAATACCTAGTTACAAGCTAGGTTCTTATGAAAACATTTAACATTAGCATAATACATTTAAATTATCACCCTCTTTATGTGTTATTATAAACTCTTAACATCGGCTGCAACACGTAATGGTCATAATTATTTTTTTTCATGAAACAATCCAAAATTAAAGAGCTGTTGAAGGATGGGTCAAGAGTGCAAACATTCACAAAAGGGCTAATCGCTAAAAATAGAAATATTTTGTGTGTAATTTTTTATCATTAATAACATCAACTATTACATTTTTTATCATTTATAGCAAAACGTAAAATAGTTGTTGTTATAAATGATAAAAAAAACAAAGATTATTGCTATTAATGATACAAGATACAATAGTTGATATTATTCATATAAAAAAATACAAAAGTTGATATTGTTAGTGACAAAAAATAAATAATGTTGTTATAAATGATAAAAAAAGTTTACTATTTTTAGTATTTGATCCTTCACAAAAATATATCTTAACAAAGGTTATTATTTTATGAATTACTTTGGGTATAAGTAAACAAACAAGCTTTATCAAAATAATATATATCAGTCATGCAGGCTTCATGGTATTGATACCCAAACAAAATTATAGCATTGCACCACTAATAATTCATAAAATTACAGAAACCCTCAACTCCAACTCCAACTCCAAATTAATGAAATCCGAAATTGAAATCAAAGAAAAGAAAGCCAATGGCCAATGGCTGGTTCCTTTTTATTTAACACAAACGTACATTGATAAACTCATAACGCTACTTATGCTTTTTGTGTTTGGGCTCCTTACTTGATTTGATCTTCAAGCTTAACAGTTGCAAGGATTGCACTTGCAACTGTCTCCACACTTGCACCCATCTCCACCCTCTGCCACAACGCTGCTCTCGCTTCCCTCACCATACCTACATCATTCCATATATTCATGCTTTTTAATTTCATCTCTACTCGTAACATATGTTTGCTTTGCTTCAACATTTGACCAAAACTACTTACAATCAATGCGAATTGTTAATTTCTATGAATCTTAAAATATATATCCAAAGTTATTATATCTATAATTTTTTCATTTCGTGGTTCAAACGGATCTGAATTTTAATGTTAGGTTACGTACATCTGTTTTGGGGAAACACCGTCAACGATCACGGCAGCAGTGGCCGATTTCTCAATGTCAGGGTACATTCCGCATCTGCAAACATGAAATCAAATTCAATAAACGAGGAAATCGCAGTTGGGAGAAGAATTGAATTGAAGGAAATCTACCCGTTGCAGCCGCTGCCGCATGAGCAGCTTGAACCACAACCGCACTTTCCATTGCAGCAAGACATGATGATGATTATAGGGCGAATCGAGTGTGTTTTTGATTGAATTTCAGTGATGGTGGGTGTTCTTGGGGACGATCGGTGGGTGCTATATATACAAATTCATGGTTTGGATCGTACCGTACACGTGTATGCATCTAAAGGCGTCGATGTATCTGGGAAATTGTTCCGCCTGTCACATCATGCACCCTATCAAGATATGAAAATTACTAAAACTAAAATTTAAATGTGAAACAAATCCTTGTTGTTCTCCACTCTCAAATATGGACTCACGGATTTTGTTACTTTGCAACATGTTTTTAAGGGAAAGCAATATTTAAAGTTTTAAACGGTGGTGAGTTTTATTTCATCTTTATTTAAATATTACGTTATAGAAACATATATTTTTCTTATTTTAACAGTTTAATTGTATATCGTAACTTGTTTTTATTTTTTATTTTATTTATGTACTATAATCATTCATTAATCATATTTGTGTTACTATATCTAAATTATAATTTAGTGAATATATATAAGGATTGTTTTCATAAAAAAATTTAATAATTAATATACGAGGCGTTTCTTTTGCAATTTTTTTGCTTCGTATTTACATTTTATCAAAAGATTTGCATTTTACGGTGATTTCAATTATTAAGATTTTGTCAAATAATTTGTGTTATCTTTTAACAACGAGTGAAAATGAAAAATCATAACTAACTAACTTCAAAACCCATCGATGAAAACTATGCTCCAAAGACTATAATACTTTAAATTTTAATTTATTATATATAACGTTTATATTTATATTCAATAAGAGAATTATAATTCAAAACCTTTTTGTTGGATTTTGATTGGATGAAAAGGAAAGATAGTAATATATATATATATATATATATATATATATATATATATATATATATATATATATATAGATTTAGGTTCAAGTGAGTACCACCTCTAATGCAGCGCACCAGAAGGTACCACCCTTAAAAGTAATTTTTTTAATTTTTTTTTTCATGAATATGTTCTAATTAACATTACACAGATCATATGTGAATTTCACGCAAATCTGATCACTCTAAGTGCATGAAAACACGCACCACATAAATGCGCGTTCACATGTCTTCAAAATTATGTAAGTGTGTGTTCACATCATTTTTTAGGAGCTAGGAGATGTGAATTTATGTGAAATTTACATATGATCTTCATAACGTTAATTAAAACATGTTTATGAAAAAAAAATTTAAAAAAAGTTTTTTTAAAGATGGTACCTTCTGGTGCGCTGCATAAGGGTGGTACTCTCTCGAACCATATTCTATATAGATTTATATATATATATATATATATATATATATATATATATATATATATATATATATATATATATATATATATATATATATATATATAGGGTCAGGTTCTATGGGGCACCTGTATGCATTGTACACTTTGGGAACCTGTATGCACCGTTAGATCTTGAATTTTAATGGTTCAGATTGTAGTGGCAAAAAGGTAATTAACTTGAAAATGGGTGCACGGGTGCATAACTTCTCGCGCGCGGAAGGGCAAAATCGGAAGATGCTTTAATTCAGAAAATATTCTATCCGAATCTAAACAAACATGATGCATATTCATCCAATTTATTGGATTCGTCTTCAAACACGATGCATCTTCATCCAATTCAATTTCAAACATGATGCATTTCGACCATATTCATCATCGTCTTTGTTCCATCATTATGCATCACCAAAATCGTGATGCATTTCGGCCATATTCATCCCCGTCTTTGTTCCATCATTATGCATCACCAAAATCGTGATGCATTTCGACATTTAAACGTGATTATGGGATTTATGGGAAGTGGTTGATCATTTTATTTAGTTTCCTAAATAAATGATAAATATTAAATTAAATTTTATAATTTAACAATATATTATTAAGGAATCCCAAAATGCCCTTAATGCACCCTTTGTAAACAAGCAATGCATTTTTGGTTCCCATTTGGTTCCCGATGCATATGGTGCCCCATAGAACCTCAATATATATATATATATATATATATATATATATATATATATATATATATATATATATATATATATATATATATATATATATATATATATATATATATTGAGGTTCAATTGAGAACTGTTATGCACCGAGGCACCTCTAGGAACTTTTGTGCACCAAATAATCAAATTAGGGTGCACTAAGGGTATTTCTGGAATATTGAATGTGTAAAATTAAATATATGGAATTAATTATAATAGGTGTATTAGAATTAAATAAGGATTAAATATTCAAAAAAGTAACCACCTCCTCATATCTCTCTCATTCTTTATTTTTCTCTCTCTCTCTCTCTTTCTCTCTCCCCACCGTATCCACCACACCACCACCATCTTTGTTGTAACCACCTCTCCACCGTATCTCTCTTTCACTCTCTCTCTCTCTCTCTCTCACTCACACTCCACTGTATGCATCGAGGAACCCCGCCAACTACCACCGCTGCCGCCACCGCGATGATGATGAACATGATGAACAATAGATGCAACCGATGATGAACAATATGATGAAACACGATGAATACGAAGAACATGATAAGTGAAGAAGAAGATGATGAACACGTTGATGCATCCATTGGAACAATGATGTTGATGATTAACAACGATGCACCATGATGAACACTATGCATAGATGAACGATGATGATAAACGATGAATACGAAGATGATGAACAATGATGATAAACGATGAATATGAATATGATGATTAACAGTGATGCATCACGAATTGTATAGATTTTGTATAGATAAATCGATATGAATCACGAATTGAACGATTATATGAAATGCATCAATATCTGCATCATACTTTTTTAAATTTGTGTGACTTTTGTTAAATTTGGAAGTGAGCAATTGAATTTATTTTAACATGTATTATTTAGTTATTTGTTAAAATATTAAATGCCCTTTAATGAAGTATGCACAATACCCAAAATGCCCTTCCATGTTTTTTTGTAATGCACAAGATGCATAAAATTGTCAAATTATTTACCATTTTGCCATTTAATCTAATCCATACAATTCTTTGATCTAATGGATGATATAGGTACTTTTGTACCTCGATGCACAAAAGTTCTCAATTGAACCTCCCTATATATATATATATATATATATATATATATATATATATATATATATATAATATGGTTAGAGAGATACAGCGCACCAGAAGATATCATCTTTAAAAAATTAACTTCTTTTCCTTAACATGTTTTAATTAACATTATAAAATTTATACTTAAATTTCACATACATTCACATCTCCTAACTCTTTAAAAATAATGTGAACGTAAAGTTACATAAATTTGTATATATGTGAACGTACATTTATGTGATGCATGATTTCATGTGCTTAGAATGTGTGAATGTTCTTGAAATTTATATATCATCTGGAAAAATCATGTTTAAATTAACAATACAATACTATTTTGAAAAATCACACATAAACACATACTAGAACAATATGAAACATGCATTATCACATGAATTGTACTGTTGTGACATGTACGTTCACATGACTTTTCAGATGCTAGAAGGTGTGAATGTGTGGCATTTTTTTACAATTAGCCTTATATTATATGTATTTACGTGAATACTTTGCATGTTTTAGATACTCACACGAACCATATTATTTTGGAAAGGGTTCAAGGGAAAACTATAATATATGGGGAAACCACTTTATAACAATTAGATCGGTATCATGATGATATGGGAATCATGATGCATCACATAAGAATTATGATAAATTTGTGGTTTTTGCTTGGTTTTTCGTTACATTATGGTTCACCCTTGAACCCCACTTTATAAATATGTGTGCGTGTGTGGTGGTTTTTATGTTATTATGTTAGTGTAAGTTCTTAATTAACCTATTTATTTACTTTGTTTGAAAGTACTAACGAGTACGAAAGTGTAAAGTGCACACTCGTATGAGTTTGGTCAAAGTCAATGCCAAGCGTTTAAGCAGGGGTCAAAGGGGTTGTGCCCCGCCAAGGGTTTCTGCAATGTAGGGTCCAAGGGGCGTTACCCTGAAATAAATACGAATTTCTAAGATGTTTTATTTACTGATGTTTTAACTTCATTTACAACAGACTACTTAACAGTTTGAGAAAGCCTAACAACTTAGGTGTTGTGAATGTTTCTATCTTAACAACTTTTATGTTGTTAAGATAATGCAGGTGTTGTGAAGGTTTCTGTCTAAATAATTTGATGATGTTAAGATTGGGACAGTTTCAATTTTTTAGTCGGTTGAATAGGAAGTTAACTGATCTTGTTCATTTGATTTCTTTATGGAAACCATATATATACAAACGAATTCTATCAGTTAAGAATTAACACATTTTTATGTGTATTATCCCATAATAAATTTTGAATACCTAGTTATGACAAATTGTTGTCATCAGAAAGAAATATTCGAGTCGAATTTCCAAATTTGTTTATGTTTCTATACCAAATTTTCTGATATTTTATATTATAAAAAATAAAAAAACACTGGTTATATCAATTGTTTACATTTACTTTCCTCAAATATAAATTTTATCAAAAAAATTTTTCATTTGATAGAGAAGGGTTATTTAATTTTTTGTGGTATCAACAAAAGAAGCATGTAGTAAAAAGCAGAAACTATCCGTATGGCAAACTTGGATGTGACAGAAGACAAGATGCGCCTTATCGATATTCGTATCTGAAATGTAGAAACAAATAAGCATAGCAAACTTGTAAATGAGTTAGTTTTATATAGATGGATATGTACAAGTTTACATGCATGCATGAAGTAGAATGATGTTAGACATTTCCTTTATGCATCATATTCTAATTTTTTATATACCATACCCTGTAATTTTTTACCTATAATTTGATTAAAATTATTGTTTACGATTGGGTGTATGATTTATCTTTTTCATTGAAAGTGGTGTAGGTTAATTGACTAAGATTAATTGTTGTAGAGTATAGTGTATAAAGTAGCACCCATGATATTATCATGGATTGTTGGCATTGCTTTGTTGTCACATTTGTTATCACCGAGGGTGGGCGTGATGTGATTCCCTTTTCACAACAAAAGAATGGTCACAGAGACTCCCTCCTCCACCTTACTACTTTTCAGATATGATGCTGATGCCTCCCCTCCCTGGCTCTCTCCTTTTTATTTCTTCTTTATCCAACTCCATTAATTCTACACAAAGTTAATACTTAATGCTAATTAAATTTTTTTTAAATAAATTTCTCATATTATTCATAGTTTTATAGACAATTAGACATGTATAATAAACTATTAAATAACTTTAAACACTACTAATTAGATACTAAAATTTACGAAACATGTTGATCAAATGCAACTTTATCAATATGTTAGATTAATTATTTGTTGATATACATGTTAAATTATAAGGAATTTTTTTTGTCAATATTGTTAAATGGAAGAAGTAGACAAATAGGTAGGGGTGAGCAAAAACCGAACCGCAAACCCAAAAAATCGAAAAACCCAAAAAAGAAAAAAACAGGAGTAAATGGTTTGGTTTCGGATTCCCTCTCAAAACCGAAACGAAAAACCAAAACGAACCGATTTTTTAAACTAATTTAATTTTTATAAATTTTTTATATATTTATTGAGTTAAATCTATTCTATTTTCATTCGTATTTACTACTCGTATATTACAGAAAGCATTTTTGAATTATATAAATAATTGATATTTATGATGCTAAAATGCTAATTAATTGACATTGTTAATAGTATGCTTATTATATATATATATTGCCGACGGAGCAGTGAGAAAAATGCTCACGTGGCACAATATTATTGGTAGAAATTTCTATTTTTAATGCTGATTTGGCAAGCTATGATGGGCTATAATTCCGATTTTTAAGCTGCTCACATGGCACAATATTATTGGTAGAAATTCCTATTTTTAATGCTGATTTAGCAAGCTATGATGGGCTATAATTCAGATTTTTAAGCCTATATTACTGCTCCTTATCTGGATTATTTAAACCAAAAATATATTATTTTAACCAGAAAATATGTAGCATTATTTAAACCAGAAATATACATAATTTTATATTTTTAAGCCTACATTACTGCTATTTATCTGGAATTATTTAACCATAAATATATTACTTTAACCAAGAAAAAATGTAGCATTATTTAAACCAGAAATATACATAATTTTCGATGTATAAACCAGAAATATATTATTTTAACCAGAAAAAATCTGGATCTTATACCAGTATAATTTTAAAAACGTAGCATTATTTAAACAGGATGGATACATATTTCTCACCTTATGATCGAATTATTATGGGTTCAGGGCCCCACAGTTTTCTCTTTTATCAATTGGTTTTCTTTCTGGCACTTGATATTTTATATTGTTAACTGTATAACCAGCAAACAATTAGAGCATTAGTATGTAGTAACTTTCACCATGTGGTCTGACAAATGAATTTCAGTAAAATATCAACAGAGGCCAGCACCTTATAGAAAACTACAAAATTAAATGAGAGTTCAAATTAAGAACTGTCTTATATTCTCAGTCCTGAATTCATTTTGCACTCAGATAGCGTATCCATGTAAAATTGACACTTGCCAGTGTCGCTTCCAGAGCTGTTAAGGCACTACAGAAAACAATGGATACATAAAATCAAATTTTCTAGGTCAACAAGAAAACGATAGTGATAGTTAAAAACGTAGCATTATTTAAACCATATGGATACATATTTCTCACCTTATGATCGAATTATTATGGGTTCAGGGCCCCCAGATTTTTCTCTTTCATCAATTGGTTTTCTTCCTGACACTTGATCTTTTATATTGTTAACTGCATAACCAGCAAAACAATTAGAGCATTAGTATGTAGTAACTTTCACCATGTGGTCTGATAATGATTTTCAGTAAAATATCAACAGAGGCCGGCACCTTATAGAAAACTACAAAATTAAATGAGAGTTCAAGTTTATAACTGACTTATATTCTCAGGTCTGAATTCATTTTGCAATCGGACAACGTATCCATGTAAAATTGGCATTTGCCAATATCGCTTCCAGA